>BGPR01004303.1:0-95106 GCA_013235015.1 Araneus ventricosus | reverse complement strand
TTTAAACCATTTATAGGCAGAAAGTGGCAGCGTCTATAAAAAATATTTTAAAAGCATGCATATCACTGTTCACTCACTTTTTTCTTGATATATGGTTTCAACTTTACATATTTTCAACTTTACACAATTCATTTCTTTCCTTTTATTTAAAAAATGGAATATGAAGGGGGATTGCACCATGTTATATTAGAACTGAGCAAAAAACTTGATTGACTTTTATTAGTATTTTCCATTAACCCAAACGCAGGAAGCATCAATTCATATTTCAAAAAGTATTGTCAAACAAGCTATTTATAATTGCTGTCATTCATGTCACACAAAGACTTTATTTTAGCAAGAGTTGCCAGTATTTTAACAAATGAATTGATACTATTTTAGAAAAAGATAATAAAATATATAACAAATAATATTATTTGAAGTACATATGCACATTTTTCTCCAAGAAAATTATTCGAAATTACTGTTAATCAACTGATAATGACATAGTTTAAGAGGATAAAAAATCTCACTGTAATGTAATTTTTTTCCTAAAAAATGTTAAACTATAAGAAGATAATCTTTCACAATCTATAAAAGAGGAAATTTTGCACTGAAGATGAACCTTCGCAGATCTTTAGGTTTGAAATATACAACTGAAAAACCCTTGAATTTAGGTATAATTTAGATATTTTAACGTCCCGTTTTGAAGCAACACGAGGACTATTTTAGAACGGACCTCGTAATTTTGAATGACCATCAGATGACGGAAGTGGAATTCTGCTTCAAACCTGGAACCATCAACCTTTGAAACCGTTTTTACATGCTAATTTTGTTCTATGTAACGAGCAATATAAGAATAGGACAAATAAAATTCAAAAGAAAATAGCATCAATATTCTTTAATTTCACAAGTGTTTTCCTTAAAATGAGTACAAGTGAAATATTTTAACAAGAGTTATTAAAAATTAAACTTTGCATTAAACAGAATGGCGAAAAAATGCAGCAACTTTCAATAACATACAAAAGAAAGATACTTTAATATACACAAAAAAGAAAATACAGAAGAACCAGAAGTAAACCATAGTAATAACAATATACCTTTTGCGCGCAACGCAGCATCATCCAGTAATTGCATTACTAATATAATAGTCCAGATCCCTCGGTAACACTCTGACGTCACCAACAATAAAACTCGCGCCATAACACTGCGAGACGTTAAACAGCATTATTTTATTGTTAGAGCACCTAAATTTCAGTCATTTTAAATTTAAAAGACTAATTGTCGTTCTAATTTCAAATTTAATAGCTCTAAAATAGTGAAATAAAATTTGCATTCCATTGATATAAAATTTATCTCTCTATGATCAATAGTTCCCGAGAAAATTTAAACTATATTAATCATATATTTCAAATTAATTTCCATTTTTTAATAGAAAGTAGTAAATTACGTCAGTGGTATATCATGCGCGTGATATAGTTTGGACGCCACGATGCATCTAATTATTTAGTGCAATCGTGATATAAATTGATAATATTTTTTGGCAACGTTAAAATTTACACAAAGACATCTGAAGTATAAGGAAAATTGTTAAACAACCGAAAAATACCTCACACGGAATGTTGTTTACCAAGAGGTTTTTTGAATAAAGAAATATGTAAATAAAAATAATATTTCCTGTCATAATACATTTGTTTACTTTATTTGTTTTCGATCAATATTAAACATTTCTCTCGCAGATATATCTATTAAACACAACGTCATACCATGACGGGTGATTTTCTAGTTAACAATATTGTCATAATAAAGTAGCCAATTAAGATACAATCAAAAAACAAATATCACACTGCAATAAAAATTATAACACATTAAGATTAAACAAATAAAATGGAAGAAAACAAGTGAAAGAGAACTCGAATGGCGAACTTTTTCAAAGTGCCACTCGCCATCGGAGTGGCCTTAAAATGAATAACTACAAATCTCTATATTTTCTCAAGTTGAGTTCCCAGTAAAGGACTTACTTTTTAGTGGATCGCACTGCGGGCAGCAATTGTTTTGAGGCGCAAGAATTTCTGCAGCACTGCAATCAATTACTGGACAAGCAATTTTTGTGCACGTCACATTTTTAGCATAGCAGTGGCATATATTGCAAGAGGAATTCCATATTTCTCCGTCCTTTGAGGGGAGAAAAGAGAAAGAAATAATATTACAAACTAAAAGATTATATAGAGACATTTTAAAATATTGTTTTCTCAAATCCATTATAAAATTAAAGATGTATTCAAAAATAGGTTACTATGGGGTTCGTATATTTGAACATTTTTACAGAAAATGTGTTAGGTTTCCTACTACAAATATAAAGAAGACATTTTGAATCATATTGCTTTTGAGTACTAAGATCTTTCATATAATTTTCTAAGTCGATTAAAATACTTTAAAGCATATTCATTTTGTATAAGTAATTAATTTTGTTGTACTTCATTTTGTTTGTTTTGTATTCATTTTGTTGCGTATAAGGCCCCGCGCCGCTGACTGATTTTGCAAACTGACAATGGATTGCATTGATTTATTTAATGAAATCAAAATTTGTAGTCCAATTTTGCTCCCTGGACGCAATTTTACAATATTTATTTAAAAATAATTTATTTGAATTGTATCCAAATTTTGTTACTGTTCTGAAAATTATACCGACCTTACCAGTTACCGTCGCAATGCAGAAATATCTTTCTGAAGATTGAAAATAATACAAAGTTACTTAAGATCTAGCATTAGACAAGAACGATTTATCAACTTAGCCATTTTATCTATCGAAACCGAATTAACCAAAAAAATTAAATTATGATGATATTGTCAACGAATTTGCTACAAAAAACATGTAAGAAAATAAAACAAAAATCAAACTTGTAAACTTATTCTGGTAAGTCGCATACCAAATTGTATTTATGAAGAAATTCTTTCTTTTATTTCACGTATTAACAATTGTTTGTGTGATTGAAATATTAACTTTCTTAAAATAATTGAATTATTTATCATTTCCATATATTCCTTTAGCCCTTACTATATAAAATTGTGCAATGTAATAAATAACGAACAAAATCTATTAAATTATTTTGTTATACGAAATTTGTTTCAAGGCCCCGCAAGTCAACTTCGAACCAGGCCCCATTTTGTTTGAGCAGGCCTGCACATTGTAATTCGATAAAATATTTAAAATTTATCGTGTACTAATTTTGAATTATAACATGGTATATCAGAGATTCTTGAACTAGAGAACAACCTCACATAGAGTTTCGTACACTAATTATGAAACAAACAACACATGCATGCTTCCACCAAGACATTTTGTTTTGAAAACTTCATTCAAAAATTACAAATATATATAATTTCTTTTTGTTTACCATCAATTAATGATTTGTTGACCATTTTGAGTCACAGAATTTCTGCAGAAGGAAAAAAACCACGGTTGAAACATTTATAAACATCTCTTCTAATTAATAGAATTATTGTATAGTATCCAGTGGGGTAGCGACTGGGAAGAGCAGAAGGGTGCTCAGGGCACCGTGAAGACAAAATATTACAGAGTTCATTTCACTTTTAAAAGCTTAAGACGAGGAGATGAAACTCTAATAATTCACCTCGGATGCCATTTGTACTTGCGACACCACTGTTGGCAATAAAAAGACTGGGATATTTTGTTTCCGATCCAAACTCGGTTAAGTACCTGAAATTTTAACTCTTTGTGGTCGGTGTACAAAAATATATTATGTACTTTTAAAACGAATATGCAAAAAATACTATAACAATCCCGCAGACGACAGAATTTTGATATTGGCATATTTTTTAATACAAAGATGGATGCTTTTGTTAGAATTAATATATATTGAACAAACTTTAGTGCAAACATATGACCAAAAGGGGTACGTAAAATAGCAGACAGTGGTCATATATCTCTGTCCCAAAAGTTTACAGAATCTTGTATTTGCCTATATTTTTTTGTTGTATATGCTGTATTTCAATGCAGCTTACTGTACAGATATGTTATGTCTCTTATATTTAAAAAACAGCAATTCTACCCCGTATATTTAATTCCAATTTTTAAATCGTAGAATAAACAGAAATAACCTGTCCCCAAAGTTTATAGACAAATGAAATTTTATGCAAATATGGTATCGGTAATCATGATGTCGATTCGGAGCTTAATAAATACGTTGTAAGAAAAGGAAAGCGGTCGTTTGTTCTGCGTTTCAAGGTACCTAAAGCTTCGCAGCCCTCTCATGAAGAAATGAGTAAAATTCTGCATTTAAAAATTGCTCGGCAAGATTGTTCAGGAAATATCTAAACTTTTAAATCGTTCTAAAAATATGATTTATCGTGTATTAACTCGTAAGACGCCATATGAGCCAAAACCTCTTTCGGGAAGACCACGTGTGACGGATATTCGCAGTGATAGACGGATACAAAGAATGGCTTCAAGTCAGAAAATGTCGGTTTGCGAAATTACTAGGCCTTCCCGGTTGCAAATCTCCAACAACATTGTTCATAGACGAACTTTAGAATCTGGTTATATGATCCACGCAAAAATGGCTCTCAGATTACCACTCTCAAAGCTTCACACTAGTAAGAGATTACAATGAGCTCGTAATCATCTGTCATATGGTGATAAATGGATGGCTGTCCTTTTCAGTGATGAAAAAATATGGGACCTCGATGGACCTGACTGGAATATAAAATATTGGCATGATTTACGGAAAGAGCCCAGGAGCTTTTTCGGTAGACAAAGTGGTGGTGGATCTGTGATGGTGTGGGCGGCTTTCGGTTTCAACGGTCAAGTGGTTTTGGCCTTTTTATATGACCGACAGAATTCTCCTAATTGCATAGAAACATTAGAAAATCATCTTATGCCATTTGCAGAAATTACATGAGGACTAAATTGGGAATATCAGCATGATAATGCTCCAATGCTACGAAAAATTTAAACTCGAAAAATGTTACTGTTCTTGAGTGGCCACCGATGAGCCCTGATCTAAACCTTATTGAGAATGTGTGGGGCATTATGTCTCGGAAGGTATACGAGAATGGAGGGCAATTTTATTCAGTGAATGCCTTGAAGACAACCATTGAAAGTGTATGTTACAACTTGGAACCAGAGATATTACAAACCTTAGTTATGTCGATGAAAAAACGTGTCATACTGAACAATGGAAAGACTTTAAACAATTAAGAACATTGTATTGAACACCTTTTGTTGAAATGTCGTATATTCTATAAACTTTTAGGACACCTAATATTTCCATTTTGTTTCATAATTGAAATGCAAATAATTATTTTTTCTAAATATTTCGTTGAATGCAAGTCGCATATGGTTTGAATAAACATATTTGTAATGGGTGTTTGTATGCCTTTCCATTTTGCTAAAACATATATTTTACTAGAGTCTATAAACTTTCGGGACAAAGTGTATATATATATATATATATATATATATATATATATATAACCTGGAATACAATGCTAGGAATCAAGGGCATAGTAAAGCATTTCTATTAAAAGTGATATTGAGCAAAGGATTTTAATAAACCCCAAAAGAGAAAGTTGTTCAGTTATTTGTTCACCGAAATTCATGTATAATAATAAAATTCATGAAATGTAGTGACTGCGCTTTTCATTTGAAAGACGGCAGTCAAAAAACCGATAACAGTTCTGAATGCATACATCACGAAGATCCTCAATATCAGCTTCTCTTCACAAAATTTTGATAAAATTTAGAAATATTTTCTTATTTTAAAGGGGAGAGACGCAACCCCTCTTTTACGCAACCGTTTGCGTACTCCAGGAAGCATACATCTCAATGTTTTAAAAAGGTTCGGGTATCCTTCCCACGCTTGTCGCGTTTAGAGTGAAGCTAGAAAATAAATTACTAAACTTCCTAATGGTGTAGACTCTCTTTTTTTATATCTATAACATCATTTTTTGCGACATGTATTAAAGAGGGAAGGGGAGAGAGAAAGCTTAACACGACCTTCAGACGTGCCGCCTAACATATCACGAGAATTTATTTACAGTAGATTTGAAGGCACAAGACGGTGTATATTTTATAATTCATCACATAAAGAACTGTTTCATAGAAGTGCCTTTCATGCGTTTGAAAAAAAGTACGAATTTGCTATTCTTGTATTTTGGGGAAGGTCACACTCTTATGAAATAAGATGGTGACCTTTCCCAAAAGACGTAATGGCTTTCTTTAGTTCAGCTGTCTGTAAAAGTATAAATTTGTATTCTAGGATAACCAGAACGACGCATATTAAAGGAAAAGAATCATTATAATGAAAATAAATGCATATCTAGGGTCGATAATAAAAATTTTTTGTAGTTTGCATGAAGTTTTTATTCAAAAATTTTTTTAAATGGTTGGCCTTATGTTTTGGTTGTTTATATTAGAATTTTTGATAAGAGTTAGTCAGAATAATGATTTTATTTATGATGCCAGAATAAGCCTATATGCTTTTATTCGTAAATGCTTTTTCATGTGGAAAAGTTCTTTTAACAATTGGTATTATGCCTTCATTTAATTATTACGAACACTTTCAAATCAGTTTTTTTTCCTCCTTTAGAGACAAGCCTGGTGGTAGACACCTAGGGGGCTGCGGGTTTGAGAAACGATTCCACTCAAAATACCCTCGGAATGAAATTTCCTTCCACTGGTATGGCATGGAAGTTTGAAAAGCAGGTTCCGTCCTCGTCATCAGACCAAGGTTCAAAATCACGGCCCAAGGAAAATGGCCCTCGTGTTGCTTCAAAATGGGGCGCTAATGTAACTAAATTAAAGTTAAATTCGTAGGCAAAATGTTCTTCTACAAGTGAATGTGGAAGTCAGGAGAGGAGAGTGTCGGTCAAGTGATCACGATTCAAAATTACGAGGTTCGCTCTCGAATAGCTATGGTGTGGTTTTAAAATAGGATGTTAATAAAACTAAACTACATTTCTTGGCTTCGTGAATAGTTTTTGTTATACATCGAAGTGTTGACAAAAAATACTTCCTACCATAAAGCGGCCAGGAATGAAAAAACGAAAAAAAAAATAAATAAATAAAAAGAAATAAAAAAACCCATCAAGTTTTGATAGTAGATAGAGGTGATGACATTCCCAAGTAGAGTGCAGTCTTTTTCCCCACTTTGTTTCATATGTGTAACACGGCTTCTAGTCTAGCGTCAAAGCAGTTCAGATTTTCGAGATTCCTTTTTTCTTTCATAAGTAGTGTTAGACATATTACCACGGATGGAGAGGAGGGGGAGGGGGGAGCGACAGGAATTATATTACCTAACAGCTTTGGAGTAACGATTTTCGGTCTTATAACCTTTGACCATTTGTAGTAATATTAATCCTCCCACTAAAGTCTTAAAGTCCACTTAAGAAAATTAAATGTCTTTTTTACAACAAGGTGCAAAGATGGGAACAACCCTCCTATAGCGACATCTTTCTGAAAGTACAGATATCACATAATACGGTTTAACAAACTTAGACATTCCTCAAAATAGCAAGAATTTTTCCATCATACTTTTTTGCTTGTGCTAAACGTGTTAGTTTCACTTAGCACGATTTCGATACAATTTGGAACTATATAACCGTGCTATATGGGGTGCTATAATTCAACTTTCCATATCACTTAAAATTGGACTTTCAATATCATTTCCCAATATTGGGTATCCATAGCATCGTAACCATGATGTAAACTCAATTCCATATCGTATTAGAATTTAATACTATTATTCCGGATATAAGCTCATGCTATCAGTGCCAAGGGTAAGTCTATTAGGTGTGTCGGATTAGCCTTAGTAGTCCCGATTTTCGACACACTGTCTTTGCTCGACTTCTTCCTCCTTTTTCATTCATTCCCTACCCACTCCGAACAAGCCTGCCAAAATTGGCGACATCTTCCTCCTGAACCTCAACACACAAAGCGTTCTGGGTTGATGTTCAGAAAATCTAGACATTTTTTTCACTACAGTGATCAGATGGTCCGGATTAGCCCGTATTTTCACTCTTTGTCACGGACTGAAAAAAATATCCCGGATTTCAATTAAATGCCCCGGACTGTTCCGAATTTTACTTCTATGTAAATAGCTCTAGATCAGAGGTTCCCAACCTGTAGGTACGCGAAGACCCAGTTGGGGGTACGCGAAATCAAAGTTGGTAATGGCGGAAACAAGAAACCTAAGGGATTAAAAAATTTACCGCATTTTGTTTCCCTAAGTGAATACTTGCTATTTTATAACCATTTGAAGAGTTGATTATTACGAAGAGTAATTGTTAGCGATTTTCATAAGTTAGCCGCTTAACTTAACAGCCCGAGAATACTCATGCATCGAATTATCGAAATTTTAGTCTTATAAACTAAAAATGAGTCATTAATTAGCTTTATAATTTGACACAAAAAATATGTAGGATCCATAAACATCTTAAGTATCCTATGCCTTCTTAGATGAATGAAAACGACAGCCCCTTTCCAAAACAGGAGGGGTCATCTTATTAGATAGCAAAGAAAACTATTCAGTTAAGTGATTAATACGAAATTATGAGAAGACTGTTTTTATTTGTTTTGGCGTTGAACTAATACTATTGTAAAAATGGGATAAAATGTAAAATAAAAAATAAGTTCTGCAAATGTTATTAATTCGAGTCATTGGACTCTTAAGCTTACCTAAGCTCTTAACGTTATTAATAAAAACTTCTTTACATAGGCGGATAGTTTGGAGGGGAGGGTTGGATATGACAATATGGGGTACGCATAAATAAAAAGACTCATCAAGGGGTACGCGAGGGAATAAAGGTTGGGAACCCCTGCTCTAGATTTGTTATTAAGAAAATTTTCTTCTCTAACTTTTGCAATAGTTTAAAGTTATCAGAGATTCCAGATTAGAGGTTCAGTCCCGATTTTCAACTCTTTGTCGGGGAATGGAAAAAGTTTAAATTTAAGAAAATAATTTTAAATTAAATGCCGATGATTATCTCGCATTTTTTGCTTATTTATGAAGAGTTCTTATTAAGAAATTATAAATTAGATTTAAACTTTAAAAAATTAACCTCGTGAGAATTTTCCTTCGAAATTTTTGTTATACGTAGAATAATCTTAATATGTTTTTACTATAAAGAAATACAGTGAAAATAATAGCAAAATATAGCATTTATGCTCCTTGTCATTTTCTGCATTCAACACATTTTAATAGTTAATTATTTTATTGCTTCTGATTTTCTTTTATTTATTAACACAGTTTTTGAATTTTATTCCATACCCCTACTCTTCCTCCTAGCCCAGCGTCTCGGATTCGTGCGCCTGAATTCTAGAGCTCCCTGGATTGAAGTTCAGAAAGTCTCATGACTTTAGTTAATTACACATAAATAATACCAAAATGTAATTTGATATAAATCTACTTAAAATTCCAGAATTCATTAAAAGAAAGTAAAATCCAATAAAAATCATTGTAAGAGGGACTCGACAAAAACCGATACAGAAGGTTGAGTCCGAAATGCCAAAAAGATCGAGCCATTGCTGATCTGCTGAATAGATACACACTATCTTTAATTTACCGTTTCTTAATGGGTTTTGTAAAACAAAGTTATACAAATTAGAGTTAGCTTCACTTTCACGGGTAGTTGAAAAGACAAGTAGAAATGAATCAAAGCAGTGTTTAAATAATTAATAAAGAACGCTAAATTTAGAATCATGGCTATCAGCAGGACGATAACGCGGTCATCCTTTACAGTGTTTACGAAAACGTCAGTAATCGCAAGACGCATAATTCATATGTAATGTAATACCTTTTCGCCAATTATGTCATTTAAATTGCCCCAGCTTCTGAACTATCAGAGCGTAACACACCATAGTTCTTGCAAATATTTCGTCACTCTTCTGATCTCGAAACGGAGAAAAAAGAAGTTCAAAAAGACTAAGAGATACGCCAATAACTAGCCTTCCTATTTAGCGATATCTGCGGGGTGAAACCTTATACGGAGATCTTTTTATGACGATGGATATTTTTTTCTTTCTTTCTTGCACACTTTTTCCTGTTTCGTTCAAGAGTTTTCCACGAACAAGAGAGGACCTTTGAACTGGTGCCCCAAGACTCCTGAAGAATGTTATACTTGAATATCGGATTGCAATTTACTGGAAGTGACGCCAAGAGTCAAAATATGAGGCGAAAAAAAGGATTGCACAGTTAAAAGACTCATGGACTGACATCTGCTTTAGAGCTTGCATGTTCATATAGTGAGTAGGTTTGGTTGAAATGTATGTCAAATATTTTTTAACATTGTTAATGATTCAAACAGACTAAAGCATTTTCAGTTCGTGACCCCCTTTTCAAATGGAAAAAAAAAAACTTTTTTAGTTCTGAAATTTTTTGTTACAACCCTGAAATCGGATAATGAATAAGAAAATGCAGCCTCAACTAGTGACAAACAGAAGGAAATATGATTTAAATTATATAAAAATATGATTTAAATTATATAAAAATATGATTTAATTTATATAAATATAGTTATTCAACAAAATTTAGAAAAAATGTTTTAACTCAGAATGATTATTTGATATATTTTGTGCCTATACATATTGAAGAACTCAAAGAAAATCGCGCTATGAAATTTTCCGTGACCCCCTGTATTGTTCTGGACGTTATCACATAATTGAGGGTGTTTTAATGATACTGCATAAAACTATTATCTTACCAAGTTTGATATTTTTATGTAATTTAATAAATATCACAACTGTTATCTTTCTAAAAATCTGATAAAATTCAATGTCATTCAAAAATAGATTTAACAATTACGTCTAATGTACAAGGCCAGATTTCCCACAGGGCAATCTAGGCCATGACCTAGGGCAGTTATTCCCAACCTTTATTCCCTCACGTATCCCTTGATTAATCTTTATATTTTCGAGTACTCCCTACTGTCATATTACTCCACCAATCATGCGTCTGAGCAAAGAAGTTTTTATCAATAATGTTAAGGCCTTAGGTTAGCTTAAGAGTCAAATGATTCGTATTAATAACATTTGCAGGACTTGTTTTTATTTTACATTTTATTGCATTTTTACAATTGTACTAATTCGACGCCGAAACAAATGAAATCAGTATTGTAATAATTTCGCATTATCTTATAAGGATGGCTAAAAATTACACTCTGTGAATCAACTTCTGAAGTGGAATAGTTATTAAATAGCAAGTATTCACTTGGAAAAACAAAATTCTGTAACTTTTAAAATTTCTTATGCTTTCTTGTTTCGCTATTATCAACTTTGATTTCGCTTACCCCCAACTGGTCCTTCGCGTACCCCCAGGGGTACGCGTACCACAGGTTGGGAATCTCTGGCCTAGGGCGCAACAATCTGAGGGCGCAAATATAAAAATAATTACAATAAAACATTTACCATACAAGACCATACAAAACACTGTTTTTTAAGCACATCCATACACAATAAATCAACAGGCGGCACATTTGCAATGTCTATCTCTATAGTTGCGGTGAATGTAACAGGCGAGAGGGCGCAAAATAAAGTGTTTTGGCCTAGGGCGTAGAAATATATAAATCCGACCCTGCTAATGTATAAAATACTGGTTGGCTTCTGGCGGAGGTGCAAATGCCCAGCTAAAGAAAATGGCATAATGTAACATTTATCATCCTAAGATGTTAAACAATGTGGAAGACAACAACTCTTTGCATTTATTAATTTTTAAACAAACTGAATTCGAACTAAACATATATCCTACGAGGGTCATCCAGAAAGTTTCCCACGGCCCGTAAAAAGAAACAAAACATAATTACCTGTAAAGATTTATTGCAAAAGATACAGCGATATTTCAGCTACTTCTCCACATAAAAACTACCGGAATTTAATACTTGTCATAGCGTGAGATAAGTTTTTGTAGTCCAGTGTCATAGAAGTCTGCCACCTGGGAATGGAGCTAGCTTGTCACAGTTGTCTGTACATCTTCGTCCACAACAACGGTCCCACGAATACGGCGAATTCTACGAAAAATCTGCTGCAGAAGTTTTGCTAGGACGTGGTTGACCACTTACACTATAGTTCCGATCTTGCTCCCAGCGACTTCCACCTGTTCTTGCACCTGAAGAAATTCCTATCCATTTATCACTTTCCCACAGAGGAAGACGTGCAAACAACTGTGACAAGCTGGCTCAATTCCCAGGAGGCAGACTTCTATGACACTGGACTACAAAAACTTATCCCACGCTATGACAAGTGTTACAATTCCGGTGGTTCTTATGTTGAGAAGTAACATTGTTGTATCTTTTGCAATAAATCTACGGGCCGTGGGAAACTTACTTTCTGGATGACCCTCGTATATAGTGCTTTTCCAAACGGGGTCTTTTTTAACCTACGATTTGAAATTACGTTTTATTTTGAAATTTATTTTTTGTGGTCATAAGTCGCATACGTCGTAAATCGAGGAAAAGGTAAATCAATATTTTTTTAAATGACGGAAAATGTTCCCAAGTTCGAAACAATTTATTTTTCTAATCTACAAAACGAAAAGGAAAAAAAAAATCTTATTAATCAGAAAACCTATCCCATGAATTTTGCAAAATATAGAGATTCAAAGGGGGCTCCAGACGGCCATTTAAAATGAGATCGAACTGTTTTCAATCGCTTGCTTCACACTATTTTCGAAATAGGCTGCCAGTGATTCATAGATCTGTCATTCTGGAATGAAAAATTAATTTAAAGAAATTTAATAACTAATGACCTTATATCAGCTTTTAATTAAATATAATCACCGTAACTTTTAAAAACAATATTAATTAAACAATATGGAGGTGCTTATATAGAATATATGCTTTTTCTTACCGATACATAGCGGTAAGAACAGAAAGGCACTAATGAAGTACATAATGTCATGGATTTCACATCAAACAACCCTTTTATGTATTTTATATTTATTGTTTAGGGCAGATTTTTTATTATTTTACGTATGCATGGTATACTTTGTCACATGACAATAAAGATTTGCTCAAATTAAAACTAAGGAAACTGAACCAGACGCTCTATCCAGTGACCACTTTCAAATTCTCATTTAAAATTTTCTGTGGCGAACTCGAAGGACAAAGTCTTTGTTCCCCTCTCATTTGATCAAGTGCGATAGTAACAATGTGCTATAATCTATGAGAAAACTTTAACCAGATGTCGCGTTTCGATAGAAATGGATTTCCGGATGTAAGCTGCTATTGTTACTAAGCATGCACACCTAGATCGAGCGATCCTCAAGCCCCGATTTCCCATAGCGCTAACCTAGGCCATGGCATAGGACAAAACAATCGGAGGATGCAAATATAAAAAGAAATTAAATTAAAACATTTACAAATTTCTGTGTTATATTGGAAAGACCATACAAAACACCTTCCCTAGCTTTCAACATCCCAGCGAGCTTAACCAACAAGCTCCAAATTACAGGACATCCCCCCCTCCCTTCAAAAAAGGAAAGTAAAACAACATCAAAAGGAAAAGAAGACTATTACGAACTAATAGTGTAAAAGTGAAAATGCCTGTGCTGTACATATTATAATAAATATTTATTTCATTTTTTGTTTTCCTTTTTTCCTTAAATAAAATTCCCATGTCTTGCCATCAAACCGTTCAGAGACCGGTCTGGTCACGGGTACGTGAGTAAGAGACGGCGTTCTGTTCTGCATTTTAAGCACATCATACACATTAAATAAACAAGTGGCACATTTAAGTTGCCTATCTCTATAGTTGCGGTGATTGCACCAGTGGAGAGGGTGCAGAATCAAGTGCTTAGGCCTAGGGCGTAGAAATGTATAAATCTAGCCCTGGCGATCCTTCTCAACGCTTAAGGCAAAAAACTTAAAACTATTTAATTAAATAAAATAATATAAAATGAAGACAGCTTCAATTCATCGTCATTTTCCTCAGGCGCATAAAAAAATACCACATTTTTACTTTCTCGTATACGAAGTATACAAAGAGAAAGTATTGTAATCGTCAAAAAATTCGAACTCGAGATTTGGACGGATCTCCACGTTTTAGACCTCCCTGAGACCGAAAAACACAATTTTGAATTATGTCTGTGTGTGTGTCTGTGAACACGATAACTCGAAAACTATTAGAACTACGGGGATGAAATTTGGTATGTGGTCTTAAAACATAATTTGTAGGTTTCTATCAAATTTTGGACAAAATCCGTCAACGGGAAGTCTGTCTGTCTGTATGTCCGAAGTCATGCGAACACTATAACTCAAAAACTTGAACGGCTAGATGGCTAAAATTTGGTACACAGTTTTATTGTCATGAATGTAGGTCCGTATAAAATTTTGGGCCAAATCCGTCAAAGGGTTGACTGCCTGTCGGTCTGTATAATCGCATCTCCAATGAATCCGCTGTCTCCACGCGCATGCGTACACAACGCAATCTTCTGTGCACGATATTTATTGACTCCTGCTTGGCGCTTTT
Organism: Araneus ventricosus; assembly: GCA_013235015.1. Taxonomy (NCBI): domain Eukaryota; kingdom Metazoa; phylum Arthropoda; class Arachnida; order Araneae; family Araneidae; genus Araneus; species Araneus ventricosus. The sequence continues at coordinate 80,648 of BGPR01004303.1, read as the reverse complement.
GTTTTCATCCGATTCTCCATGCGCATGCGTACTTGGTAGCAATCTGTGCACGCGGAAAGATTGTCCTTGAGCCAAGAAAGAGTAGAAATCGGTACGCATTTAATCGGAACGCATCTCTTTAAATTTGATTTTTTTTACATAAATATTTTCTGATAGTCATTGGATCCTGGGTTACAATAGGTTCGAATTTTTTTATCCTCGCTGGGGGAGGGGAAACAGCACCTTTTTCGAGAAGCATACGAGAAAGTTTAGGGGAGACCACTCCCGCTGGTTTAATATTTTAGTTGCCTCAGTTATTTAAATCTTAATACAGTAGACTCCACTTAATGTGATCACTTCCGGACTTCAGAATTTTGATAAATTAACCGATTGATAACAATAACCGAAATGGGCAAAATCAACTATATTTTTATCACATCAAGGGAAAAGAAACAAAAAGGGGAAAAAAACAATAACACTTACTTACCCCAGGGCTATTATAATTTATTTCAAAAACAACAATTAAAAAATTCATTAATTGTTGCTTGAAGACAATTATTCCTTAACACTTCATTTATATATTGTTCGTACTGGTATTGTTTTTTTAAATTTTTTGAACGATGCTGCACGCCGCGTTTCGAAATATTAAGGGCTTGACTCATTTCGACGCAGACACAGACCGATTTTCACAGACAGACATAATTCCAAAATAGTGTTTTTCGGACTCAGGGAGGTCTAAAATGCGGAGATTCGTCAAAATCTCGAGTTCGAATTTTTTGACGATTACAATACTTTCTCTTTGCACACTTCGTATACGAGAAAGTAAAAAATACAGATTTCTACTGCTGCACAAGCGCAGTAACGAAGCGCATTCATTCTTCTCGACAGTTTGTGAAGGGAAGAAGTTACTGTCGAGAATTCAGCACCTCCTTCCCCTTCGGATTTTCATTACTATCCAGCGGCAGTATTCTCCCCTAAACTTTCTCGTATACTTCCTCAAAAAGGTGCCGTTTTCCCTCCCCCGCGCGGCTAAAAAAATTCGAACCTATTGTTACCCAGAATCCAATGACTACCAGAAGGTTTTTCATTATAGTGATTGAAAAATATCTAGGTAAAGAATTTCAAAGAGATGCGTAATGATTTTCCTCTCTTACCGGCTCAAGGACACACTGACGTAATTCGCTACTCCGTGATGAAATTCCGTTCCGTTCTTCCAGTACGCATGCGAGTGGAGATTACTTTTGAAGAGAATCCGTTAATTATACGGACCGACAAATAGTCAACCCTTTGACGGATTTGGCCCAAAATTTTATACGGACCTACATTCATGATAAAACTGTGTACCAAATTTTATTCATCTAGCTATTCAAGTTTTTGAGTTATAGTGTTCACATGACCGCGGGCAGATAGATAGACAGACTTCCCGTGGACGGATTTTGTCCAAAAGTTGACAGAAACCTACAAATTATGTGTCAAGTTCACATACCAAATTTCATCCCTGTATCTCTAATAGTTCTCGAGTTATCGTGTTCACAGACACACAGACAGACATAATTCCAAAATTGTGTTTTTCGGACTCAGAGAGGTCTAAAACGTGGAGATTCGTCAAAATCTCGAGTTGGAATTTTTTGACGATTACAGTACTTTCTCTTTGTATACTTCGTATACGAGAAAGCAAAAAGTGCTAATCAAGAACAAGAATAGAGTTGTTATGACTAGCTGAATGAAATACATTTTATGTGCGTATGCTTAGGAATTTATTTATTTAACTATACTCTATACCACTTCCATCAGAAGAATTAATAAAATTCGTAAGCTACTGAATCAGCTAATATATATTGATTTTTAAAACAATATATATTACTTGGACGAGAAATTTGGACTAAATGGCATTTTCTTATAATCGCCGAGTCTTGTTTATTGCATAGGTGTTACATATGAAACAATAATGTTGAGGTAACACATATTATTGCGATTTCATTTTGCTATTCAATACTCTTAACAGGTATAAAAATTGTTTCCTTCCCGAGTGCAATGTCACTGAGATACTCGAAACGTTCTTAAAATATATGCTCGAACACAAGTTAAAGAGCGTTTTCGTATACGAAGTTATACAAAGAGAAAGAATTGTAATCATCAAAAAATTCGAACTCGAGATTTTGGCGAATCTCCACGTTTTAGACCTACCTGAGTCCGAAAAACACAATTTTGGAATTATGTCTGTCTGTGAACATGATAACTCGAAAACTATTAGAGACAAAGGGATGAAATTTGGTATGTAGTCTTTAATCATAATTTGTAGGTTTCTATCAAATTTTGGACAAAATCCGTCAGCGGGAAGTCTGCCTGTATGTCCGCGGTCATGCGAACGCTATAATTCAAAAACTTGAATAGCTAGATGGATAAAATTTAGTACACAGTTTTATCGTCATGAATGTAGGTCCGTATAAAATTTTGGGCCAAATCCGTCAAAAAGTTGACTGTCTGTCGGTCTGTATAAGCGCATCTCCAACGAGTCCGCTATCTCCACGCGCATGCGTATTGAACGCAAGCTTCTGTGCACGATATTTATTGACTCCTGCTTGGCGCTTTTTTTCATCCGATTCTCCATGCGCATGCGTACTTGGTAGCAATCTGTGCACGTGGAAGGATTGTCCTTGAGCCAAGAAAGAGTAGAAATCGGTATGCATTTAATCGGAACGCATCTCTCGAATTTGAATTTTTACCAAAATATTTTCTGATAGTCATTGGATCCTGGGTTACAATAGGTTCGAATTTTTTTATCCACGCGGGGGGGGGAGGAGAAACAGCACCTTTTTCGAGAAGTATACGAGAAAGTTTAGGGGAGACCACTCCCGCTGGTTTTCTTTTATCTGGGAATTTTTGCTGAATTTCGTGTATGGTAAGTTAATAATCATGTTTCATTAGTTTTAGTATAATCAGTAAGGTTCTAGTAATAGATGTTATGTCATTTGAGGAGTGATAGTGAGTATAATTGACTATATTTTGGTGTAGTCTACTTGGTTTGCAATCCGATTCCAAAAGTGGAGACCGCCATGTTTGAGGATAAGGTTGTTCCCAATATTGCCCACTTGAGTATTCCCATAATCGCCCTAGCCCTTTGAGGGGCACTTTATTAAAAAAAAATATAAATGCCTTAAAAATGTTCATGGCTTATATCCTGTCACCTGGCAATGTTTTTTTTGTTTTGGTGTTTTATTTAGAGGAAAAATGTTAAAAGGATACTTTACCTACATTTCTAAGAGAACAAAAACGCTGTTTTCAATTTTGTTGTGCCTTGATTTTTATGTTTAATAAAACAAGTATGATCATAACATAGGTTACACTTTATTTCAATCCATTTTAGACATAGGAAATATTAGGAAAAAATAGTGGGCGATATTAGGAACACTGTTTTCAGTAGGAAAAATGCCGAGGTCGCAAAAAAATTTGGGGGTTTGAGTGTTAAACTTATGTATTAGAGTTGTAATTCAGTTTGTTTTTGGATAAATGTTCAGGTAACAGATTGGAACAATTTTTAGATAAATTGCTGATTAAAATGATAGCTTAAGTGGGCGATATTTGGTCCACCAACCTTATCGTTTGCATTCATCAACGAGTTTGCATTCACAACATTTCGATAGTAACTTTATTCGCTACAAGTAACTTCATTCCTTTTATTATTTTCAAATCCTAAAGACAAGTTTGAAACACATCTTAACCGATTTGATTACATGTAAACAGGCGCATTATTTTTAAAAATCGGAATTTAAACAATGAATTGTTAAACAAAACACTTACCATATAATTTCTGCCTTCAAACACGCAGCTACCTAAATGAAAAAAGAATCGACTTGCTTTAAGTACATAAGAAAGCGACACAAAGTAAAATATATGAAAATAGTGGGGGAAAAATACATGACCATAATTTAAATGAATAAGAAGAGTTAATCCAATGTAAAAACTGTCTTAGCTGTGCCCACGAAAGCTACAGTGCCGCGGAGGAAGAAGACAACTGCTTTACATGTTACTAGTTTTGTAACTAAAATTCTTAAATTGTCATATAAAGTAAAAATGATTGCAATTTTTCCATTGAAAATCGACTTTTCCTAATTTCCCATAACGTTAACATGTGTACTCCACTAGTGGGTTAACACCGGACTGTTTGACTTTTTTTTTATAAAAAAATCATTGATAAAAAAAGTAATGAAACTGTGACTTTTCTGGAAAGATATATTGCACTCCGATAAACAATGAATATTTTAATAAAATTTGACAAGCTCTCTGTCGAATATTTTATCTCCAACAGGCCTTCGAACTTTAGTTACCCGGTTTTACCCCATTTTCCCCTATGCATTTTTTCCCTCTATTATTAATGTAATTTGAGAATTCTTTTGTTTCAACAAATAATAGTTTCTTCTCTATTATCAAATGTAATTTCTCTCAGAATTCTTTTGTTTTAACACATCCTTTTCAAAGGTTTAGTATGTTCGTTCCCCCATCCCCTTCATTAGACATAACATCTGAATTTTTCTGATACTGCTCACTAATTTTAAATTATTCAGAAGAAATTTGTAGATCCTTCATTCGTGGCATAAAAGTAAAAATCTACTTCCACATTTAATGAAAACAAAATAGCATAAAAAACAAGAACTAAATATAAAATATTAAATTAAAAACGAAAAATATAAAATTTCTATTCATCAAAATAACAAATATTTAATCAATAAACTGTCTAAATATAATTAAAATACACATTTATTAAAAAAATGCACTAATTTATTAAGTTATAAAAATAATTTCAAAATATTATATATAAATGAACTGATAATTTCAACCTAATTTGATTACACTGGAGTTTAGATTATTATTATTTTTACACAAGGTCAGCCTTTTCCCCGAAACAACTATAGATGTTATTTTTTAGTTAATTATTCATTCACATTTTGTATGTACTTTACAATACAAACAGTTGAAAGATGATTAATTAAATGATTGACTAAAAAATACTGTACTGTTATTAACAAATACTGTACTGTTCATACTAACTGTTATTTAAGATTCATTCTTTTGCACTGAAATGGTGAAATAATAAAAGAAAGTATATTATATAGTGATGGTTACACTAAAAATATGAAATTGAAAAAAGCTTTTTGTAAAGGTAAATTTTGAATTCAGTAAATTAAATGCATCAATATCTTTATGTATATAGATTTAATGAACTTTATAATAATAATATGCAGTGATGATGATTAATTTTTTTAGTATTTTATTTTCACATTGAAAGTATCTCCAAAATATTGAAAATTGATAATTTGTATTAAAATATTTCCTAATTCATCCAATACACAGCAGAAATGCTATCTTTTATTTTAGATATTTACTGATTATTACAGAGCGAAAAACAACATATTCAGCTCAAATCAGACCCTGACTCATCTTTTAATTTTAAAATTTGTACAATAAATGAGTATATAAATAACTATACTAATAGTTTTAAAAAAGAGGATTCAGAATTTATAACTATACACATTTTTATGCTCAAATCCTGATTCAATTTCTCATAAAACTAAATCTTGCAAACAGAAAATTAAAATAATAATCTTTGTATAGCAATATATGTAAGCATATTATATAAATATAAGAAAAAAAAACTGGTTTAATAATTAATCCATTTTTGACATGTATACCACATATACTGATTCATAAAAATATCAATCCAAAGACTCTTTTCTTGATTTAAAATGAATTAAAATACTTCACAGAGGAAAAGAAAACAAAATATTATTTACCAGAACAGCATACAGTTATGACACAAATGAGGTAAAAAATTGAAAAGAATTTCAAACTTTCATTAAAAGTAAATTTAAATTTGGAGATGTCTAAATTACTAAATGCATTCATGGTAGATCAACAATATAGAATTGAACTCTAATCAATCAATAACACGGTATTTTAATACTAAGCCGGTATAACTGCATTGCGTTGCTGCATTCGAGAGCGAAAGGGGTAATAAATGCTTGCATTGTGAGAGAAGTCTGAACATCGCGCTAAAAACTCGACGCATGGCTAGCAGACGGCATGAAAAAACAAACAGAAAACAAAACTTCGAGTTGAGTTGAATATCTTCATAAAGCTCTTGTTTTATCGAAACGAGAAAAAAAGGCAAATAATGTCGATAAATTTTATACTATTAATTTAGAGCACGATGAATTAATTTTTCTGCATTTAAAAATGTAGAAAATTTTATATACAGGATTAGAACTGAATATATAACAAGACAATGACAAAATATCAGTTTTGAGCAAGGAGAAAACTTAACTGCAACTGTACGAAGACTTTTGGTGGGAAATTTGTTTACTAACAAAATGTCGGAGTAGTCTGTGTTATTAAGTTAAATTGCTGATGATAATATTGTATTTGCTGGTTTGCAGATGATTCAGCATAATATTATCCTCTTTTAGTCTTGCAATTAAAAGTGTTTTCGTACAAATTACTCTGAATTCATGGATTTTCCAACAGAGGAAGAGCTGTATGAACTTCAGCATCAAGATGAATTGGATGCTTTAAATGACTTAGAACCATCAGATCGTAAGCTTTTAATCGATACTAATTTAAGAAATACCAATTGGTGTATTGAAAATAATTTTTATGTGATAATTATAACTGTTTCCTTCTCGAAAAATTTTTTTCTACATTTTATATGTTTGCTACATCTGCATTATATTCGAAGAAAATGTCTTTATTAATAATCAATTTTCTTTTTGATTTTAAATTAATTCAGTGAATGCTTTGTTTTTTTTCTTCTTTCAGCTTACGAAAACGATGATATTGATCCATTTTCGTTTTACTCAAACAGAGAACCGGTTTCAAAGAAAGTAAAAGTGAGCGATGGTTGTAATTCAAATGGGAACAGTTGTTCTATTATTGATTCTTTCTCCATAAAATTCCAATCCAATCCAACCCATGAAGGTTTGCAAGATGAAAGCGTCACAAAAAATGAAGGTAAAAGCTTTTTTAAAAACAGTTTTGTATTTTATTTCACAATATTCATTCTCTTATAATCCATATTTGCAAATATGCATTATAAGGAGGAGTATTTTCTTTAAAAATATGCACAGTTTTAAAATAGGTGTTTCATGTATAATGTGGTGTATATCTATTAACTAGACTTTTGCAAAGAATGTTTACATAGTAGGTGATATTAATATCTTTTGTTCAAATTATGAATTTCTTTTTCATATTCTTTGGTAAAAATTTTTGATAGCTGAAATTCATGAACTCTACATAAAAACTTTCAAAAGGGATATTGATTCTTGGCTTGTTAGGATTAGTGGCTAGAAAATATATGGTATTTCTGATGACTCTAATATTGGATTTTTTAAAAGTAATAACAAGCAATTATGTTTCAAAATGCATTTAAAATTATAGTTATGATACAATATATATAGTACAGTGAAACCTCTTCGAACGACCACCCCTGCATAGCGGCCACCCCTCTTAACGGCCAATTTTTCGTGGCACGGAATTTTTGGCCCATAGACCTAATGTTAAAATAACCCCTAGCAACGGCCACCCAACCCCTCTGAAAGGCCTCCGGGTGGGTTCGCCCATCCCCTTTAACAAATGCATCAGTTAGAGATTTACTTTTTAAACTGAAAAACGAACTTGAAAAAATGGAGAAGGGTAATAGGGAAAGAGAGTATTATAGAGAATTTTCCGAGAAGGGTAAAAACTTAAAACAGTCACAAATTGTATCCTTTTCACAAAAAATGTAAAAAATTATTAAATAAAGTACTATTTTCTCTTTAGATAAGTCTCAAACTTCATTTTAAATAAGAAATATGTGTCAGACTTGTTTATATTATGTATCATAGCAATTATCTTGTAATTGTAACGAAACCCTTCAGAGCGGCCAATTTTTCTCAGAACGGAGGGGTGGCTGCTCAGAGAGGTTTCACTATAATAAGATATTGAACAACACTAAGAAGTAAATCTCTCTTTTCTTTTGTTTATTTTAAATCTGTGTGATGTCATTGAAAATATTTATAGGTTATTTAAAATTTTAATACTTCTGTTTTAAATTTCTCTGAAATGTTTTTAATTAATGAAATTTTTTTGAAATCCATAAATTGTCTTTTTCTACCTATAATTCAAATTTTGCAGTTTGCTGTATTATTATTACATAGATTTGAGAAAGAAAACTGTAGTTTTTAGAAAAGAAATGCTCAAAAATTTATTATGTCAATTTTTTCAAGTGATTTTATGTATTAGGTTGATATTTTAGGTATGTTTTCTGTATCTATATGTGGGAAATTTTCTTTGCCATCTAATTCATAAACCAAATGCTTTTTTAAAATCTCCACTGTAATTTTACTGATATTATTAATATAGTCTTATGATATGTTACATTGGATTAGTTAATCATGAAGATTTCAAAATTTTCATCTTGTAACTAGAAGATAAACTATTTATATTTAGGAGATTATTTTAGTAAACAATTTTAAAAACTTTTATAGTTATAGTTTATTCCCGTAACTAGAAGTGAATTAGTGCTGTTTCAATATTAATCCCATTTAGATCTGATCTTTGGATGGAGAACTATTTTTCATTTTTTCATTAGAAAACTAATTTTTCAACTAGTCTAAGTAAGTTACTAGTCTAGTAACTAATTTTTCAGCATGCTATATCTTATAGCTCCGCAATGTTTATACAATTTAGTGAAATTTACTGCAATGTTGTAAGTATTACTGAACATGCTTTGAATTAAAATCTTTAGTTATGTGCTTTATTTTGATTAATTTTTGTATAAAAATCTTTAAATTTTTATATTGAAACAAATAAAATTTAAGATTTTTCTATTTAACTTTTCTGAAGATTTGACGACATTTAAAATTACATAGCTCGTAGAACTACTTTAAAATATTTAAAGTTATTTCTATTTAATTTTTACTGAATTACTATGATAAATTGATTTATACTTAATTTCTTATTGTTTTTTTTTGTTTGTTTGTTAAAGAAATGTGTTAATTTTGAAAATGACACTTTTAGTATTAATAGTCACATGATAACTTATTTTATTATAAGTTTTGAGAATTAATTCTTTTTGGTTATTTTAAATACATAGAATCATGTTGAATGAATTATTATTCCATTTTTATTGCAATGTTTATTTTTTTAAATTTATGATTTCAGATAAATCTTCTTTGCCTTCTGGTTCTGCTGTTATTTCTAATGTTTTTGAAAGGCAACCAGAAGAAAATTCCGAGAGTTCAGTTGTGGACAATTCTCCTAAAAGTGCAGAAGGAAGCTCATTAGAAGGTTCCAGCTGCTCTTCTAAGAGTAGATATGTTTTATATATATACTATATTTTTTGTGTAATATCTTAGCTCATAGATGCATTGATTATTTACCTTAATGCACTTTTGTAACATGTTACATAGCAATTTTTTTTTTATTCTATGGTCATAAGTGGTAATTGAATGAAGTGAAATATGTTTGCATACATTATCCTCAATACATTTGCTATTCTAAAATTATAATTTTTAAACTGTATTTTCAATGCACATTATGAAAAATCATTTTAAAAATCTGGAATTTCCATTGATAATTTATGTATTTCAATAATATTGGAGTGTTATGCATATAATAGTAATATACTCCGATATAGTATTGGAGTATTATGTGTATAATAGTAATAAGTAGCAGATGATTGTGTTGTTTTCTTAAAATTCACATAACTGATCATAGACATTGAAATTGTTCTCATTTGTTGGTGGTTGTTTCTTTCTGAGTATAATTTCGTTTATTTTACTAATGCCATTTTACATGCAATTCAGTTTTAAATATTACTTTACTTTTATTTAGAGTAAGAAATGATATGTAAAATTGTATTAATTGAATTAAAATGTATGTAATTGTATTGAAAATCATTAAAATAGACTTCTCAACGTAACAAAGACATAGACATTTTAAATAAAAGGTATGTTTTAATTGAAAATAATTCTTTTCTTACATGGCATAATTCTTTACTCTCATGAATATGTGAATTGCTATTTAAAATGTTTTTGCTTGTGTAATTTACCCTTGGACTTCCACTCACCTTTTAATATCTTTATAAAAAAATTGTATTGCATGTAAATAGTTTGCTTTAACATTTTTTTAAACTATCAACCTTCCTTTTTTTAGCTGATATTGCTGCTAAAAGAAAGCTTTTGTTTCATTTAAATGATACAGAAAAGACTATTGAGTGTGAAGATTCTTTAGCATCCCAAAGAGAGAAAAGAAAAGTTAGTGATTTATCAGATGATGATCTTCAACTGGGAAGTACAGGTAATATGGAATAAAAATGCTTTCTCTGTTTTAGTTAATATTTATAAATGAAATTTTATCATGAAGTGTACACTTTAAAACAAAATTTTTTAAGCTCATGACCTAATTTCAACTACAAAAATACTCTACGACCCCTTATTTAAATGCAAGTGTTTTTGCAATCCCTAGTAAACACATAATTAGATAAGCAAAATAGGAAAATGATGCATTCATTAATAATAAGCCAAAAAAATCTTGGTTGAATATGTTTATTTGTAAAAATCAAAAAAAATTATTTTCATTTAAGCTTAATTTTGCTTTTGATTAAAGCTTCCTTTTTTGCTAATACTGAAGAATATGCTAAAAGCTGATTGTTTTTGCAATCCTAAAAATACAAGTTTGCAACCCCATTCAGGTCATGACCTATAGTTTAAGAAGATGTACTTTAAAATAAGAGGTGTATAAATTAACAAAAAAATTATCTCTTATTTTTTTATTCTCTAATTTAATTTTGTACTGTAGAACCCCAGTAATCTGAACCTGAGGAATCCAAAATTTTGGATAATCCGAACATTATTTTTTAATTTTCTGAAAAATGAAGGAAAAATAACAATTACGAATCAGGAACAAAGCTAATGTTTATTCCTAACTTAAAAGAAGTATTTGAATTGGTCTTTAAGAATGAATACAGCATCTCAATTAGTAGAAACAAACTCGGATATCTTCTTTTTACCCTCAACTTGTTTGCCTCTGTACCCTGCGAATTGCTGCATGCTCTTTCCATACTCCTTCTCTGAGTACCCAGAGTCAATACTCTACTGCATTTGGTATATCAAGAGTATTTAACCGAATTCCCCGGAATCTGAACAGTGGTCAGCCCCAATTAATTCGGGTTCATCGGGTTCTACTGTACTTGCATTTCCATGTAAATTTAAAAGTTTTAATTTGAAGAACTAAGAAAATTTAGAGTGATAATTCAATGTTAATGTTACTTTTAAATCAAGTTTTTTTCTTTCTTTTTTTATCTTATCTAGGTAAAAGGAGATGTAATTTTAGTGAATCAGGAATAGATGTTACAGATATTCCCTCAACATCTACCGAACAGCCATCTTACTCAAGGTCATTTATAAATAGTTCAAAGGAAATGCTAGCTCTTACTCGTTCAGATGGACGTCGAATTTATTTCTCTTTAAATGATGAAGACGATGATAGCAATAAAGTAAGAACTTTTAGATGTGATTAATTTAATATTTATAATAATTCTTACTTATCTTTGCAAATATGCTCTAAATTTTGTAACATATTTTCACTTTAATTGCAGATTGAAAGTTTCAGTAAAAAAACTAGCTGTTTACTTCAAATACCAATACAGTTCCTTAAATCTCAATATTTTGTTATGGTATGTGTGAATCGTTTTGATCCTTTTATTTTTCAAATAATGCATCACTCCTACTGATTTGTTAGTTCTAATAAATTTAATACATGCAATTAGGTTAAGCTCATGCTTTTGATCTTGTGTTGTTATTTTAATTGACTTTTTGCTTACTTCATAGATTGTGTCCCTCTTTTCATTTCCATTATATAATTATTTAAAAAACAAAGGATTGGCCCATAAGCCTTATATTTGTGTATTTCATTTCACAGAAATATCAGATTCTGATATTTTTATTATTTTGGAACCATTCTTTCAGACTAGTAAAATATTTATGTTATAATGAAAAGGTGAAACTTCATTCTTAAATGTTTCATTTAGCTCAGAATTTTATTTTTATGTATTTCTTTGACGCTCATTAATTTTTTACTTACATTACAGTTTTTCTACACCTTTTGAAGATAACGAGTGTTTTCATGTGAGACTAATTTTTCAAGTCTAATTTGATAAATTTATTCTTTATTTGAAGTTCTTTTATGTTTATTGTTCCATCAGTTTCTTTTTGCTTCTTTTTTTTATTGCTTTTTGTGTTAGAAATTTTCAAAAATTTATTTGATTTTTTAAAAGCAAAGTTCTATATTTTATGTTTTAGAAATTTATATCATTTGGAAAATAATTTAGTTTATATCTGTTGCTTTTTGTTGATCGATGAACATTATCTATTGTAATCAATTCTGAGAGTTTTAAATAATGAATTGAAATTATTTTTATCAGGAAGAGCAAGCGCAGAAAGAACAAGAAGAGAGACAAGTAGATAATGACTGTGTAATGCTTGAAGAAAATAAAGAAAACATTCCTGAGCATTCATTATGGGTTGAAAAATACCGTCCATTATCGTATATGCATCTCTTAAGTGAAGAGGTATTTTTCATTTTTGTATTATGCATTACCAATCTGTATTTGTTTACTTGAATGATATATTACCATTGTTATACATTTTATATATGTTTCTATATATTTCATTTTTCTGAATTATAACTTTATCAAGTTAAACTTAAGTTGAACATTCTTCAGGAGTATATTTGATAATAATGCATATTTGAAGCAATTTAAATTCACTTTCAGAGAGCTGTGTGTTTTTTGTTTGTTTGTTTTTGTGTTAATAACGCTTTCTTCCCACCTCTTTTAACAGAAGAAATAGCATAGTTGTAAAAAGTTTTGTTAATAGTTTTGCTTTTAATTTCCTTTTAGGGCATCAATCGAACTCTTTTACAGTGGTTAAAGTTATGGGATAAAATTGTGTTTGGAAAAGAGAAGAAAGCAAAGAAAAAAACGGCAGAACCAAAAAAACCTACAAAGTATCACAAAACTTGGGGAGAATTAATTGAGGTATGATTTTTTTAAATCTATCCATATGATTTTTTTATTATAAAGAAACTCTTTAAAATGTTCACTCTTTGCCTGATATTTCTTGAAGTATAAAGAAATAATGAAACGATTTTATATGTATGTTTGTGGTGAATTTTTTTTCCTGCTGAGGTGTTCCGAATTGTAATTCTGTCCGCTTTTATTTTCTTAATTGTTTTGACTATCCAAGAGTGCTCATGATTGCAACTTCAACCAGCGGGAGTGGTCTCCCCAAAACTTTCTCGTATACTTTCTAAGTGGAGATTCATCAAAATCTCCAGTTCGAATTTTTTTGACGATTACAATACTTTCTCTTTGTATACTTCGTATACGAGAAAGTGAAATAAAAAAACAAACAAACCTGAAATCAAATATCTGTTGCCACGTTTCAAAAAAATATTACTTTGAAGCAGGCGCGATAAAATAGGCAATGCAATGAACACTAAAGCGAAAATTCTGCTTTGGAATTGAATTCCCAAGAAAACAATTTATACTGCCACAACCGTAACAATTGCAAAAGCGCGTGAATAAAAGATTTGCTGAAATAATGAGATCGGTTTGATTTACAACAATAAAAAAATTGTTAACAATTGATGCTTGAAAACATTATTTATTGTTGTAAATAAAATTTACAACAATAACAGATTGCTACCAATATGCATGTGCATGAGAATCGGATTAAAGGAAATTGAATATGCAATTTGAACGCCTCTTTTTGCGGATTTGGCCCAAACTTTTATACGGATCTACATTCATAATGATAAAACTGTGTACCAAATTTTATCCATTTAGCTATTCAAGTTTTTGAGTTATAGTGTTCACATGACCGCGGACATACAAATAGACAGACTTCCTGTTGACGGATTTTGTCCAAAATTTGATAGAAACCTACAAATTATGTTTAAAGACCACATACCAGATTTCATCCCCGTAGCTCTAATAGTTTTCGAGTTATCGTGTTCACAGACAGACGCACACACACAGACAGACATAATTCCAAAATTGTGTTTTTCGGACTCAGGGAGGTCTAAAACGTGGAAATTCGTCAAAATCTCGAGTTCGAATTTTTTGATGATTACAATACTTTCTCTTTGTATACTTCATATACGAGAAAGTAACAAGGACCTCTCTATAATGCTGAATCAGAAATGAAACTCATTGTTGCATTTCATAAATGGGGTCTCCCTTTTTTTTGTTGCTCTCTTGTTAATGACAGTCTCACGACTTTCAGCTGACCTCTTCATGAAAAGAAGTCGCTGTAATCATCATAATGCTATTCTTTTTTAAAGATTCAATTCAATATTAGTCTTCTACTCTTCTTTGCTTTGTTGTAGATCTATAAAAATGATAGCACAATTCAGAGAAATGCATAAAATGTTTTTCAAATATGATACATTTTATATAACATATTGGAGGGAATAAGAAGACAGAAATGCTTTGAAATGAAAAAAAAAGTTAATAAATTATTAGAAATGAACTTTTATTCTTTGGATATCTGCACTAAAACTGCAATGAAATGTTTTCATCTCTTCTTAATATCACAAGGACAAGAAAATAATAAGTGTAAATATAGAAATATCCCTTATCTATATGTAATGGTTTAAAATTGTGACTAAGGAAATATAACACATTGTGAGTAAGAAATTTTGAATAGATGGTGAAATCTGAAAATTGTTTCTGTGTATTTGTATAATCTTGAAAAGAAAAGCTGATTCTGAATTGCTGTACAAAAATTTATTTTATGTTGATTAATTGTAAACTTTTGATTCTTTCCCAGTTTCTTTGTTTCATATTATGAATTTCATTTGACACCCACATACATTCATATATGTAATCAATCTATCTTATCTAAACATATTGAATTAATTTTAATATCTATAAACTCTGTTTGAGAGTATTCTAATCATTTGCTTAAACTGTACACCTTCTTACTCATTTCCCATATAGCTCTCATGTGGTTTATAGTTTGTATGTGTATAAAGCTTTTAAAATAGGCTTTAATTATTATTATAATAATGAAGTAATAACGCAAAATTTCAATGCTTCTTTCCTGTTATTTAAAATATACTTATATAAAAATAATTTATTTGTATAAAAAGGGTTTTGTTTCTCTGCGATATTAATTAATATGTTGTATTTTTAAATGTTTTATTAGGATTTAGATGAACATGGAAGGCCTTTCCATAAGGTAAAGATGCTATTTTCATTTATTTTTTTAAAAAAATATATTCTTCACTGTGTTTTTAAGAAACTTGTCAAAATCTGAATGTGATTTTCTGTAGGTAGCATTTTTGTGTGGTCCACCAGGTTTAGGAAAAACTACATTAGCTACTATAATTGCCAGTCATGCTGGATATAATAGTGTGGAAATAAATGCTAGGTACATTGGTATTTTTTTATTATTTTTTCCTCTGAAGCATTGTTTGTTTTTATTAATACATATAAAGAAGCAAATGTTTTTCAGTGATGATCGTAATCCTGAGGCATTCAGAACGGCTTTGGAAGCTGCAACTCAAATGAAGTCTGTATTACATCAAGACCATCGACCAAATTGTTTAATATTAGATGAAATTGATGGAGCTCCTGCTGTGTGTAAAATATTTTCTTTACATATTAATTTATTCATCTAACAATATATTGGGTTGAGTAATATTTCATGAGCATTTATCAAATTTATTTTAAATTTTCTAATTTATTTTTTATAAAATTCCTCTGGTCATTTGATGAAGAAATTGGGTCAATCACTCTTAACTTTTTTTTAGTGTCTTAATTTTTATTTATTTATTTTTTTACTTTTGAAGAGTGAAAACTCGGTGGTACTTTGAGGCATTGCTCCTTCTCCAAAGCTACTCGTGAGATTGCTCCAACTCAAATCTCACGAGTAGTTTTGACAACTTGAACACCTCAATTAAATGCAAAAAACAAATGGTGTCGAGAATGCTCATTTTTAAACCTCTTGACATTCCTTTTTATTGATTTATATAAAACATTTTGCCAATGTGTCTTATTTCTGCTTGCATTTCTAGATACGAATGAAAAAAATGCTTATGAATTATTTTTCACCCCAGCCTGTGTTTGATCCATTTATACCAAGTGTTTTTAATTTTAATTCTTCCTGTCAAAGATAAATTCATCTGGTACTCCAAATTAGAGTTGTTAAAAAAAAACACTTATTTCAAACCTTTATAAGTCTGTCATAGTGCTGTGACATAAATGTTGCCTTATTTGTTTTTCTTTTTTTTTGTGATTGTGACTGGAGGAGGATAAAATGATTGCTGACAGGATTAAACTTTTGTTTAAGTACTGATATCTTTGGAGAAATGAAAATACAAAGTTGATAAAAAGATCTGATGTCTTTCCTCGTAGACATTTTAATTCTTGTATGAATTTGCTTTTCATTCCAAATTAAAAAGGTAAAGTCAGTGCATAATCAAGTATGTTAAATTAAATCTTGTCAGCTTTGTAAACAGTATAAATATCAGGATCTCATGTATATTAAAAAATTCTTTATGTCATTGATTAAAAAAGGGCAATTTGCTTATCAAGCATTGTAAAATTGTATTTCGCGATACACTGGTGCGATTGTCATCCTTTTAACCCTCTAAGCATTTGAGCTAATTTTTTTCTGTTTTTCATGTTCAGTTCAAAAGCGGATAATACAATCATTCAGTTTAAAGCTAATTTTTAAAACTAATTAATCAAAATAACTGCATGCTTAAAGGGTTTTAAGCAGTTTTTAATTGTCTTATATAACTACTGAGAATTTTTTTAAAATTTTGCTAATTGCAAATAATTGTGTGATACTTGGGAAATAATTTTTCTTAATTATATAGTTAATATTTGTAATTAATTTGATAAAACTATGAGAAATTACCTAGGAATGCATAATTCAGAAATAGGAAAGAGGACAGGAAATGTTTCTTAAGGGTTGAAAATTCGAAGATATCTTTTTCCCTCTCAAAATAATGTCTTGTTTTTTATTATTTTGATATCTTTCTCAGATATTTCATATCTAATTTAATGTGAAACAAATAGGCCTTTAGAATGTAGTTTTTTTCATTTCTTCTTTATTATTCATTGCATTTGTAGTTAATTTTTTAAATTTGTTAAGACTTGGCTTTCAAAGGAAGTATATATATATTTTAAAGGTATAACTTTGCAATTATAGCATAGTCTAATATTCTCTTTCTAACTCTATAGAATTTTTTTAGATATCCTAGATTGTTTTTAAGGTTAAAAGTTTACAATTAAAATGAATTTTTATTCATTCCAGGCATCTATTAATGTGCTGATTTCTTTCATTAAATCTGTTGGCATTCCAAAAGGCCAAAAACGTAAAAAAGGAGACATTCCTCTACTTACAAGACCAATTATCTGTATTTGCAATGATCAGTAAGTAAGGTTTTACTTACTATATAACTTTATTTTTTTAACGTTATTGAAACCAAAGCACTTTAAGCAGAAAAAATGGTTTTTAAATAAATTAACAAGAACTTTTGCAATAATTCTGGATTTCATAGTTTTGTTCTTAAGTTTTGATTTATTAATTTGTAATGTTTTTATTCAGAATTTTTTCTGACTCTCATATTAAGAGTGGAATGAGAATGAAAGAAATGTTTGATGGATCTTTATGAATATTTCCATCGAAATTAAGAGACCTTAATAATATTTAATTTTCATGGGAAATATTTTTTTCCCATTTTACTTTTTGTTGAAGCTTACATTTTTGATTATTGTGTAAATATAGTAGTATGACTGAAAAAATAATTTAAAGAAGCATTTCCATCATGTCTTTAATATTTAATCTGAAAAATTATATCCTTTTTTAAGTCATTGGAATGATTAAACAGAAGTTTCCCTCTTTTTAGGCTAGATTTTGGAATTGTTTGTAATTGTTTGAATCCATTTGCTTTGTGTTATTTGATTTTCTTATGTATATATTTATGCATATATTTTCTGAAATAATTTATTGTCTATTGCATCAGGGTTTATCATTAATATAATACTCTAGGGATACAAGATGCAATAAAAAGTCAGAATGAACATTCTTAATAAACAATTGTGGCTCGCGCATCATTGCAGAAAACATTTATGTGATATCTAATATTTTAAGTGCTGCTTTCTTTTTAATTGAATGCTATTTTAGTTTCATAGTTTGCTACCATATTTTTTTCATTCTAGTATGATAAATTAGATTGAATTATTAAAAATGCATCAATCATTTGCCTTTCACTATAAAATGAATGCAAGATTTGTGGTGAAAAAAAGTACAGGAAGTGCATTTGCAGAACTGAATGTATCTGCAGATGAATGTGGTTGAATTTGGGACTGTTAATTTTCATTACAAACTCTTAATACATTCCGTTTATTGTAAGAATGAATTCCTTCAATGTTTGGGACATTTGTGATATTTAGGATATTAAAATCACTGTAAGTGATATATATCAGCTAGTAAATGTCCCTTGTCAACCAAGTTGTGACAGAAATTAAGCTGGTGTTAGTAGAGAGCACTGGAGTCAGTGAGAGGAATACATTCCTCATGGAGAAGTGGTAGGTATTAAGCATGTGGGCACATACAAAGTAGATGGAAGTAGAAGTAGACCTGGCTGATGACAATAGAGTTAGCATTCTCCGTGGATCTGTAGACAAGATTTAAATCCTGCCCAGGCCGAAGCCACACGTGAAGCAGATGAGCTGACATGAAGCAACCTATCTAGCAAGAAGGCCCCATAGAAAGCCATAGACAGCCAAAAGGACAAAAACCGAGGATCAGCAGCTGGCTCTTTTACACCAAAGCCCTCAAAGTGTCAAACAAAAAAAGTCGAAAACAGTAAAACAAAAGATCTACTCTGGCCCAATGACCCAATGACCCAATTACCTCAATCCAACCAGCTTCCTCAAAAAGAAAATTTAGACAAAACAAGTCAAAAGAATAACTTATAAAATCTAAGGAAGAAAAAAAATGAAAAATCTCTTTCTTGTAATTGAGAAGCATCTCGATTACAAGAGGTATTTAGTTTGTTTATTCTTTTTTCTTTTCTGTTGATCTGTACCACTGTGTTTGTTAGAGTGATTATTGGTTAAAAAAAAAAAAAAAAAAACACCTCAAATAAGACTTCTCTACTTGTACAGTTGTGATATATGCAAGATATTATCCATATTGCAAGCAGTATTTATGTTTCAGGTAAGACTTTTATAATAATCAAAAATAAATATTGGTGTTTGTTGTAATGATTAACCTTTCATGGTGAAATGAACCCGAAGACTTTCACATTGCATCTCTGAGACCAATTTTACATATAATTATTCCCCCTTTAAAAATTTAAGGTTTTTTCAAGAGTTTGCATAATTCTGTGTAAATATGGTTTTGCTGGTTATTAATTCTAGTGAACACATTTGTATTTAGGTACAGTGCTGCTTTGAAACCACTTAGACAGTTAGCCCTAGTCTTGAATTTTCCTTCAACAGCAACATCTCGTTTAGCTTCTCGATTACAAGAGGTATTTAGTTTATTTTTTTTTTCTTTTTCAAAGTTTAACTCATTTGATTGACATTTTTGTTGATTCCCCCCCTTTTTTTTTATTGTCCAGATATCTTCAAAAGAAGGTTTGATTGCTGATATGGCTGCTTTGAGTTTACTTTGTGAAAAAACCTGTAATGATATACGATCATGCTTGTCAACTCTGCAGGTAAAAATATTGAGTCAGGTTATTCATTTACAATTTACATTTAGCTTCAAACAATTGTTATATTGTCAAATGCCTTTTATTCCAAACGAATTTTTATTTTATAACAAAAATAATGACTTACAAATCAATGCTTAAGCTTTACTTCTGTTTATTGACTGGATAATTTTAACCTCCTTTTTATGTTTGGGAAAACATTTTTATATTCAATTGAAATTTGAGCATTTGCATGTGGTTCATAAAATCTTTGTACATTTTTATTAAATACAATGTGAAGAAGAATGCTTAGTTGTAAAATGTTGAGATTTCTTCTTAAAAAGTATTATAAAAGAAAGTTATATTTATTATCTTTTTTTTTAGTACATTTAAAAATAAACTTGTTTAATAAGTACTGCTGTTTTTTTAGTTCAAATTTTTAAAAATTATGTCATTCATTTGAAGGAATAATAATAAATTGATCCTTCAATTTATATTTGCTCTCTAAATGGAAGATATCTCTTTTTAAAAATGTATTGTAAAAAAAATTGCTACCAGTGAATAATAATAATTTTTTTCCTACATTTTTGATGTCACAATTTATGAATTGTATAGTTAGATAAAGCTAAATTGTTGTAGTCTGTTTTTATTTCATGGTATATCTTTCCCATCATATCAAGATAAACTGTTTCATTTGTTTTATACAACTTTATTAATTATAATCCCATGGATTTTATTTTTATTTTGTATACTCGCAGAAAAAGTTATATCATATTTTAAATGATCTTAGGTTCGTTCAAAACACTGTTCTTTAAATTTATAAACTTCTATTAATACTTATTTTTCAGTTTCTTCACAGAAGCAAAAAGGAACTGAAGATGTCTGATCTAGAGGGCTTACAAATTGGTCAAAAAGATATGCAGAAAAGTCTTTTTGCAGTATGGCAAGACGTATTTTATTACAAAGAAAAGAAACCGTAAGTCTTTTGATTATCACCTCTCCTTCATTAAGTGGGACATTCACCAGTAATCCACTTCACTTTTTTGGAAGACGAAGGGGAGTGTGTGTGGGAGTCGGTCTGGGGAAATCAGGGCGGGGGGAGGAGGCACAGTAGCCTAGAGAATCGGATTGCCTCTCAATGTGGTCAGCACACTCTGACCTGTGAATGACCCTCCAAATTTTATGTGCTGAAAATGGAAATGGTCTGCTAAGAAGATATCCAAATGGACTGGAACAGATCGATGGTGAATGTCCAGCTATATGAGTAAGAAATTGACATTATTGATATAATGTTTAACTTGCACATAAATTTTTTATCACTTCCTTTCAGAGTTTCAAATGTACTGAGTGTATTGCAAGCATTCGGAGAGTATGAGAAAATCTACATTGGATTGTTTGAGAATTATTTGAATATTAAATTTAAGCACAAAAATTTAGATTCAGTAAGTAAATTTCTTTTCCTTTTATATAACATATGTACCCTAGCTTATTATCAAAGAATTTTATTTTTTAAATGATATAAGTCAGTCCAAACTCATAAAAATAATTTTTTATTGATATATCTAGATTTTTATTCATACATATTATTCAAATTAGTAATGGATATAAGATTGATAGATTATAAGAAAATTAAAATGATTGATAAAAATTACTATTACTGGAAGATATAAGTAAGAGTAAAAGAAATTGGTTGAATAATATTTTTTGCTTTATTCTCATATTATTACAATTTTAAAATCTAAATTAGTTATCATCAATGCAAGTTGATTATTGAGTATTTTATTTCAATAATTTTATTTCCTCCCCTTTCATTCAAATTTAGGTTTGGCTGGGCTCAGAATGGCTTTGCTTCGCAGATATAATTCAACAACAGATTGCTTATCAGCAACTTTTCTTTTTAATGCCATATCTTCCGTATCCAGGTGCAGCCTTTCATGTACTTTTTGCTTCTAATTCATATCCTCATATCTCTTATTCAGCTCCATTTTATGAAGTAAGTCTTGTTATTTTGATCTTGTAATATTTTAAATGATTCATCTTAAATAAGTTGAATCATTTACATTTTTAAATTTTCTTTCCAACAACTACTTGAAAGTTCATTGTTGTGTATTAATTTGGCAACTAGTGTATGCAATTTTTCCCCTCTTGAAATACTTTTTTTATCTTTTAATTTTGTTCAGAAGTTGTAAAACAATTTATGATTTCATCAATATCTCTATTTACAAAAAAAAAAGTTTAGTAATATGAATTTATCGAACTTAATTAGAAAACTGTGAAACAATTTTTTTTGTTTTTGTTTGTGCCTGAATCACTGTATACAGAAGCATAAAGTGAGTATGATATTATAAAGTGAGAATGATATTATTTTTTATTTTTAAAAAGAAAATCCTCCTAAGACAGTTTTGAATTTAATAGTTTGATAACATTTGAGTTACACTATATGGAAAATAATACTTTTGCAATTGTATTTCAATCTATAACATCATTTTATGTGACTACAGTTTTAATCTTGCACACTCAAAGCACTTACAACATTTTACAATTCAATCTTTTTAATTTTTGTTTTAATATGCATGTTTGACCATTCTTGAAGAATAGTAAAGAGTGCCTTACATAAAATAAATCTTGAAGAACTGTTTTGTTTTATTTATTCTTGACTTGATTTTTAAATATAGATTTCATGTTTCTTCTAAAATTATTTTGGATATCTGCTAACATTATAGAGGTTCTGATTTTTTAGAAAGCAGGTACTTAGAGTTCTTCAAATTTAAAGAAACATTTATTGAAAGCAAAATAATAAAACTGATTTTTGCTGTTTTGTGTATTATTTTAATCAAGTCTGATGTGTTTTGAATAAAATTTTGCACAATAAGAAAAGGATTTGAATGATCAAAATAGCAGAAATTTGTTTAATGTTTTTTTATATAAAAAATTAATTATACAAAATGTTTTACTGATTTGTTAGGTATAAACTTTTATGTTTTTAAATCATACTTGTTTCTGTTTATTGAAGAATTCAATGTAATTTTGAATTAAATTTGCTAAATATTTATGGTATAAGTCTTGTTGAGACTTACTTGCTTCATGGCAAAATTCTAAAATGTTATGTTTAAATTTTTAGTTCCAGTTTAATTACAAGTAGAAAATGATAAGTAGCAGAATAGACTTCAGTGTACCATGAAGTTGCTGATCCAATTTAAATGAAAAAAATCTTAAATTTATTTTTGAAACTAATATTAAAGCTTTACAAAATCTCAAAGTTACTAAGTTTATTTGAATTTTATTTCACTTTTTCAGTGACATATTTTAGGTTGAGTGTAGTCATATTATCATATTGTGTCACATTTTTACATCATGCTAAATTAAAATCATGTTGTTGAAGTACCATATTGTAAAAGGGATATATTATTTTTGATATTTTTGCTTTGCACTTTCTACATGCATTTTAATTTATAACTAGAAAATCACTCGTTATGGTATGGCGGGTGCAAATTGCCTCTTCGTTAGAGAGATTTCCCTTCAAATTTGGTGTGTTTAACCCTCTGAGCGGCCAATTATTTTGAACTTTTAGCTATCAGGTTAGAAAGTTTAGCTTTTAAAGGAAATGAATCGATTTTTTTTTTTGTATTTTATTATATCTTTGAAATCTTAAGAACATCAATGGCTGTACAAGAAAATATACATATAAATACGAGCTATCTGTTTTTGAATTGAACATGAAAAATGGAAGGAGACATTTGTGCCACTCGGAGGTTTAAATAGATATATATGCAAGAGAAATTTTTAACATTAATTGAAAACAAATAAAATAAACATATGTTTTATGACAGGAAATATTTTTTTTATTTACATATTTCGTTATTCAAAAAAACTCTTAGTAAACAACATTCCGTGTGAACTATTTTTCATTGTTTAACAATTTTATTATAATTCAATAAACAGGAAATTCTCAGATAGTCAAACATAGATCAAAAGTTAAAATTTCAAAGGAATTCTTTTTCAAAATTCTAATCAAAACAAAGCACTTCTCTGCTTGTCAAACGTTACCAAAAAATATTGCCAAATTATATCATCACGATTGCAATAAATAATGAGATGCATCATGGCGTCCAAACTATATCATGTGCATGAAATACCACTGACGTAATTTATTACTTTCCATTAAAAAATGGGAATATATGATTAATATAATTTAAAATTTCTTGGGAACTATTGATCATAGCGAGATAAATTTTATATCAATCGATAGCAAATTTTATTTCGCTCTTTTTGACCTATTAAATTTTAAATTAGAATGACAATTACTCTTTTAAATTTAAAATTACTGAAATTTAGGTTCTCTAACAATGAAATAGTTCTGTTTAGCGTCTTGCAGTACTATGGCGTGAGTTTTATTGTTGGAGACATCAGAGAATTACCGAGAGACAGATCTGGGCTATTATATTAGTAATAGTTACTTTAAATTTTATATTGTAATTGATAGTTTGATTTTCTTTCTTTATTTGTATTTGTAAGTGTATTTTTTATAGAAATATTTGTAACTTTTAAATTTATGAATTATTTTCTAATATTCTGTTTTGTTTCATTTAGAATAAAGTGAAAGTGTCGCAGATGAACAACACCTTAGCAAGTTTAATCAAAGACATAACATCATCTTTGAAAACATTTGTGAATTCTGCAATTTTATTGACAGATGTATTTCCTTTTCTAGTTGAAATTATCAAACCTAATTTAAGGCCTGTAAGTATAAAATATATATTCTCCTTGTGATTTTTTAAAAATCGACATTTTATTGCATCTAATGCCACTAAAAGTTTTACTTACAGTTTTGTAAGTAAATTGTCATTTTATTGAATAATTGATTTGAGTAACATTTTCTTGCTATTATTTTTACTACTTTTGTATCTCTAGGTTAATACTCAGTTGTACAGTGAACGAGAAAAAAATGAGCTGAGACGAGTAATTGAATTGATGTTAGCTTTCAAACTTAACTATCGTCAAGAGAGATCACAAGAAGGAACCTACAATTATGTTTTAGATCCGTTAGTATCTGTTTTTTTAAAGCTTTAAATTTGTTATCACTTTTTTTCTATCACTTAGTCACTATCTGTAAATGTAAGGAAAATAATAGTTTTTGATGAAAGTATTTTCCATGAATATCTACAGTATAATTAATTCTTCAGTGAACAAATGCTTTGGGTCTTTGGTTAAATCTTCTAAATTTGAGATGTTTGAAAAATATTTTTCTTTCTCCCCCTTTTAGAATTTGCCTGTTTGTATATACTTTTATTCTCGTGTCATTATCCTAAACAAAAATTGTTCACCAATTTCGAAAATTATACTGAAATTAAATTAATTGTTTGTATTTAATTAAAGTTTTTAAAATAAATGAGTTTTTTATTTGATGAATGCATTAACTTTTTAAACTATTCTTAACTCTCTTGTGCATCAATTTCTGGAATTTTCTTCTTTTGATATTCTAGCAACAAACTTTTTTCCCCCCTTCTTTTTTATTCTTATTATTACATCCTCTGAATGTTTTTGAAATCTTTTTTTTTTATACAGAAACATTGAAGAACTAATTAAATTTAGTGACATAAAAACTAAAAATGTTTTGACCTACTCTACAAAGCAAATGATTGCGAGAGAGGTAACTGATTACTTTTTTTATTTTATAATTATGCAGTTATTTTTTGTGCATATTCCTAAAATTGTTTTCGATTCATAGGTTGAAATGGAACAAATGAGAAAAGGAGATTCTGCTTCAGATGAAAAAGCAAAAAATGTTTCCAAGGAAAAAGTTCCTTATAAGAAACCAGAGCCAAAAATATTTCAGAAGAAGGAAATTTCTGAAAAGGTAGAAATTTATTTTGTAGCTGTTTATTAGTAGAAAATTATAATAAAACATATATCAAATTGGCATTTAATTAAATTGATCGTTCTTCATTTTATTTTTTAGCCTGTTTTGGATTTCTTTGGGAGGCAAGTTATCCTAACTGCAAAAGCGGACACTGAAAGTAAGATACCATTAAATAATTGAAATTTTACTTTGGTTTATGTATTTCTTTTATATCTAATATTTACAACTGATGTTTTTAAGTATATGCATTGTAACTAACAATTTGTTTTGATTTGAAATGTATTTCATTTCTTGCATCACCTTGAGTGAGAAGTTAGTGTTCTTTTAACAACAGTATGTAATATTTGATCCTTTTGTTCAGTTATTATAAACTTTTTTGAAGTCATTCAAACATTCTGGAACCAGGAATTATTTTTATGACGACAATACATGCTATTCAGTGTGTAATGCATAAAAACAAAACATGATATGTTTATTAAATTGACAGTTTGTCTGTTGTCACCTTAAGTGTTTTTATAATGTTAAAAAATGGTATGAAATGCAAACATCAGACATGTTTAACCCTTCAAGTGCAAAATTATTTTTCAACTTATAGCTTTTAGGTTAGAAAGAATATTTTTTGAAGATAATGAACCAAACTCTTTAGTATTTAATCATGTCTTTGATATTTTAAATTATTAAAAAGATATTTATTATTTAAAAATATATTATTTTATTTTATTATTTTTTTATCCATGGCTGTTTAAGAAAATATAAATATGAATTATCTGCTTTTGAACTGAACAAGAAAAACAGAAGGAGCCGGTTCCCTAGCCTAGTGGGTGAAGAGAAATATATTGTGAAGTTTTGAATGGTGCAAAGTTTATTTAATGAAATATGTAAAAATGCGAGATACTGATAATTTGCAGAAAATGGAGATATTGTACAGTCCATCAAAAAAGTATCCAGACGCTGCTCTTTATTCTGAGACTAATTATCACACAATAAAGCTATAAATGCCTGCCGTGATAGAAATGTGTCCTCTATAAGTGTATATAAAATTTTTTCATGCAAGGGGTCATCTTCATATTTAGATTTACACAAACTCATTATTTTCAAATGGCAACACCTATTTTTGAATACATATCCAGATTCTCCAGATTAAAATAGCTCGAATACACATAAAATTTAGCAATTTTGAGTAAACGGTTGATGAGTTATGATCAATTGAAATTTGGGATTCCTAATGTTAAATGGCAGGTTCGTCTGTTCTGAACGCTTTTGGTTATTGCTGCATATCTTGAAAATTACTTGATGGAAATGGTTGAAATTTTGAACAGTGAGGTTTTAGGTCACGCTCCTTTGATTGGCATCAAAATTTTTTTGCGTTTCTATTCAAAAATTTTTAACCTATAAATTTAAAAATTAGGAAATATAAGTTAAAAAATTTTGAATAGAAACACACAAAAAAATTTGAAGCCAATAATCAAAGGAGCATGACCTAAAACCTCACTGTTCAGAATTTCTGTCAAATAGTTTTTAAGATATGCAGCAAGAACCAAAAGTGTTCAGAGTAGAACAGATGGGACTGACTGACCATTTAACATTAGGAATCCCAAATTTCAATTGCTCATAACTCATCAACCGTTTACTCAAAATTGTTAAATTTTATGTGTATTCGAGCTATTTTAATTAGGAGAATCTGGATATGTATTCAAAATTAGGTGTTGCCATTTGAAAATATTGAGTTTGTGTAAATCTAAATATGAAGATGACCCTTCGAATGAAAAAAAAAAGATTATAAACACTTATAGAGGACACATTTCTATGGCGGCAGGCATTTATAGCTTTATTGTCTGATAATTAGTCTCAGAATAAAGAGCAGCGTTCGGATACTTTTTTGACGGACTGTACTACAATTGTAGCAAAAACCGGTGAATTTATTTGGATGCTGTTTGTTCTCTCTTGCTGTAATTCTTATGTTTTCTACAAGTTCATGTTCACTTCTTTTTAAATTTTGTCTTATACACAGCATTTTTACAAATATTTTTGCACGATAGTTGGCAAAGAAGTATGTAATAAATGATAAGATAACACATTAGCTTTTATAGCATAATGTAGAAAGATGACAATCATAGTTAATGACAAAATAAGTTGACAGATTTTAGAAAACTAGAGGTGGCTACATCATTAGTGAATG
Source organism: Araneus ventricosus (assembly GCA_013235015.1). NCBI lineage: Eukaryota > Metazoa > Arthropoda > Arachnida > Araneae > Araneidae > Araneus > Araneus ventricosus. The sequence goes on along the minus strand of BGPR01004303.1, from coordinate 52,878 downwards.
TTGTAATACCTTAAACTATAGTTACTTTGCGATGAATTATGTATAGATATATTATATACACTTTCTATTCACGTTGACAGCAAAATCACTTCCAATAAGCCAAGAGAATGTACAATAAAAGTAAAAGGAAATTTGGCAGTGCCAACGTCACTAAATAACTTTGGTTTACAGTATGTGTTTCTATGTATCTAAAAACTATAGAAGAACCTGCTTGAAATTAACTGTTACACATCCAAGTAGTTTGATATGAGAGCTTTGTGATGTCTGAGAATCTAAAGTAAATAAAGTTAACTTATTTGTATTTAATCAAATTTCGAATATTTTAAGAATATCTTACTCCAGCATTTTAAGAAAATATGTACACAAACATGAACTACCTGCTATTGAACTGATCATGAAACAGAACAATCTGGTTTGACCATTTAAGAGGATTAATGAACTCTTAAATGTAGAGTTTTATTACCAGGAATATCAATTACTTTTAATGAAAACTGAATTCTGTTCAAATATATAAACTATTAATAAATACATCAAGGCCATATTCAAGACTTTTATTACTCAGTGTAATGATACACTGAAGAGCTTTCCCTGTCGTGTTAACTTGGGTTGTCATTGACTATAGTTATGGATGGCAGTGCACCACTTTATCATTATAAAAGACAGATAGGTAGTTCGTTTCCATTGGAAAGTTTTAGGCAGTGGTGGCTCGTTAGCTCAGAAACAAGCAGTGCTTCAAAAGTTGTGTAGACCTAAGTTGCAATTAATTTTGTGCTGATTATTTGATATACAATGATGATATACTGAAAATTAATAGTTTTTGAGTTATAAGCAAAAAAATGGTGAAAATTTTTTTTCATGTTTTTTGGCTATAACTGAAATTCCAACAAAAATTATGGGTGGCGGACCTCAGATTCGTAATCAATGCCCGAAAAAAGATACAGGAGCAAAAAATTACAACTCCTCCAGAATTCGATTTAAAAACTACTTAGCAACTGGATTACTTAGAGAAAGCGAAAAAAGCCAAATGAGGAAGTCGTGCCAAACGAGAGCTGGGAAAAATGCAGCTCAAATGAATGCAATTTCAAATGGAAAAAGGGTTGCTTTTCTCCCGCTTCACATTGCTTATTGTGTTAATTTTGTATCCTCAGCAGGGGCAAAACTTTCTGCAGCTCTGGTCTGTCTCTCTCTTATTTCTTGATTGATTTTCCGTTTTCCTTTTAGGTTTTTTTTTTTTTTAACTTTTTGCCATTTTCGTTGATCCCTGAATTCTCAAAGTGGAAAAGGGAGCCAACTAGAATAAAAATGTAAATACAATATTTTAAAATAATTTCAGGGGGGACTGCAGCTCTTATGGATGGGCTGCCACTGGTTTTAGAGTTACACTGATGTTTTGAGTGAAACATATTACTGTAAAGGGTCCAATAAACACTGTGTTGTGGTTGTTGAGAAAGAGGATGGCTGTTTTGATTTATGTTGGTTCATTTTGATCAACTGTTCTTGATCTTGTTGCTTGTGGTAGTAGCTTTCACATTTAACAAAAATTATACAATTTTTTTGAGAATATATGATTATTGGAAGTAATTTAGATGTTTAGGAAGATTACTTTCAATGGAAGTAATTTTATTGTTAAATGTTTTAAATGTACTTTTCTTTTCTTTAAAAGTTGGTTCATTTTGGTATTTTAATTATTTTTTTCCTTATCAATTTATATGAATTTAGTGTATGATCTTCAATCCTTACATGATTTTTAAAACACTTTATCCTTTTTGAAAGGGGTTAAATTTTGAGCTTTGAACCATTTCACATTTTATTCTGAAAATACGTATGGTATTAAAGATTCCTTATTAAACAGAATTATCCATTGTTTAAAACAAAAATGTATTTTAACAGATGTTTCAATTTGAGATATGAATATTTTCCATTGAATTACAATATTATTAATTTTTTTTAACAATAAATGTGATTTTACAAAAATATAATTTAACCAGTTTAAATAAAATGTGATAATTTTCAGGTAATAAAGATCCCAGAGATGAAGAAATTTGGTTTCATTTTAAAGAAGGGTACAGCAATGCTGTGCGAAGAACAGTTTATGTAAAAAACCTGTTATAACAGCTGTTTTTGTATATATTTTGTTGCTGGTGTTTGTTATATGATTATTTTTATAAATATAATGTATACAGAATCATCCCTGCTTTCATCAACTTAACTACAAAATGGATGTGTATTTTTTTAATGTTCAAGAATTAAAATGATTATTTTTAATTCTCTTTGGAAAGTTTATGTATTTTTTTACAAGTGAAGTGATTTTGTTGAAAATAAACATTTTAAGTGAGTAAGAAAATTAAAGCATGAACCTTACAAATAAATAAATTACAAACATTTTGAAATTCCTTTAAAAATATTTATACATCTGATTTTTTTAATGTATATGAGATTGCATTTGCCTTTATGCAAATGAAATCTTCTAAAATTTTAAGTTTAACAAACTATACTGTGAAAAACTAAATTTTATGCAGAAATATTTGGATAAGTAACAAAATGCATACTCAAATTACTTTTATTGCAATTTCTACAGTTAGTGCGATCGTATAGAAGAATTTATAGCTTACAGAACTGCATCACAAAGGCAGATAATTTCTCTATTTATTGTGTACAGTGTTCAATCTCTCTGACAATGTAGAATGTTTAACTGTGTCCTGGGTGCTTTTAATCCAGAGTGTTTAAATACAGAGGAAGAGTACAGCATCTCAGACACTTATTTCTTCTTCTTTGGGGACTAAAGATAAAATAAAAAAATATTCAACTACATTAATTTACATTGTTACTCTACTAGACAACATTTAATAAAAAGTCTAGTAAATTGAATATAAGTGTGTAAAAACAATTAATTTATGCCCGGTTGTAAGATCAAATATAAATTTTCATCATGCAAGAACTTGTCAAATTTTTTCATTGATTTCCTGAAAATGCTGTAATAGTGAAATTCAAATGCACATTTAATTTAAAAAATAAATCTATATCCTCTTGAATACCAAAGGTATAATTTTCGACTAATTTTCACAAAAATTGAGATTAATACTCTCGATAGGATTATACAAGACTAGATATAATTAATTATATAATAATTAATATAATTAACTAACATAATTATATATAATTAATAGATGACAACATGGGACCATCGAAAACATTGGAGAGTGAGATTTAAGAGCTTGGAATGGAAAGCATCTTTTCTTGTAAATAAAATACAAATGCCCATTAAAATGGACACAAGGTCGCGAGAGATTAAGAAATAGTATTTTGTACATTTTTTTTTAAATTAGAGAAGTAATTCATAAGTAAATATTCATTAATGCTAACAAGATTTTATTATAATATAATTCTTTTCATCTTTTTTTCTTAAAACATTCATGTATAGCAATAAAAACACCCCAACTTCTATAGCACGTTTAATTCATTTTGTGTTGTGTCAAAATCATATTTTAAGAGGGATGTCAGAATGACATAGTGTAGGTCAATGGTGGTCATATTACCATTTTCTTGTAATGTCACATTTTTGCACCATGAAACAGACCAAGGGCTGTTGATTTTCCAAGTAATATTCATCTATGTCAGCGCATGATGTTACGAAGCTTCATAGTATACGCAGTTAATTTTTAAAACTCTGGTGATAATCTTAAAAGCAAGCAGACATTTGAAATTCTAGCTATTTCACTAAGAAATGTATTATTTTCATGTGATAATATGTGCAATAATTTTAAAATGCTGTTTAGTTTTGATTTTCTGAAATATAAAATTATGTGCATGTATTTAAAGTAATTTATACAATTTTCTATAGTTATTAATTGTGACTGATAAGCTGAAGAACATGACCAACAGACTTCACTTGTTGCAATTACTACAATAGCATCACAAAACATGAACAAGCAAGTTCTAGAAATATATATTCAATTATCCGGAAATATCTCTTATACGGCTTCAGTGAAGTTCTGTTGCTGTTGGTTAAGAGCGATTCTACTGTATAAATGGTGTGACTTTCCAATTACAGTCTCTCTCTATGTTAAGATAATATGCAAAAATGCAATCTCAAATCTTAAAAGCAAGCTACAACAATTAACTAAAGGGGAAAAAGGACATATTTCTAGTTCTACAAAATTTTGAATTTTCTATTATGTTTGTATTTGGCTCATGGCACTACATTGAGATTAAAGAACCTTATATATGGAAGTATTTTCCCATTTTTTTACACAAAATCTATTTGCAATCTATGCTTTTAATAGCTTAAGATTATTAAGTGAAAGTTCAAATAAAGGTTTCATAGGAGAATTATCATTCTTTTGCATTATAAGAGCCAAAAGCCAAACAATAGAGCATTTTTTCTGCTTAAAAATGTTTGTGCAAATCAGCAATAGCATAAGATGTTAGGTGAGAAACACATACACAATGTGTCACTTTCAATGCAAGTTGTAGATTATTTGCAACATTTCTTACATTTGTCATGTGGCTATGACATCACATAAATTGATTCCATTTAATAACAATAGTGCATTACAATGAATTCATGCGGTCTTCATAGCATTTTTATACAACGATTTATTAGCATATTTAAAGCTGCAAAAATACAAGAATATATTGTTAATTTTTATTGTTATTTTCTTTCGAAAACCCCCCTTTACGAAATCTCTCACATTTTTTATAAGGTTCTAATCAAAAACAATCATGATCAACGATTATTAAAATTAGATTAAAATACAATACAATGTTTACTATTGCATTCATCGCTGCAGCTTTAGTAGTTTTAAAAAAATAGAATGGGTTCCCTTTCAAAATTTTTAATTGCAAAATCTTTTACTATACAAAATAAAATCAAGTCAAATATTCAAGAAAACTTCAATTAAAGCAAAATGAAGGCTTTTGCATTGCCAGTTTTTTCTTAATCTATTTTTAATAATTATTGATCATAATTGTTTTTGATTAGAACCTTATAAAAATTTTGAGAGATTTCGAAAAAAAAAAACCTTTTTTTTCGAAAGAAAATAACAATAAAAATTAACAATATATACTTGTATTTTTCAGCTTTAAATATGCTTATAAATCGTTGTATAAAAATGCTATGAAGACTGCACGAATTCATTATAATGTATTCTTGTTATTAAATGGAGTCAATTTATGTGATGTCATAGCCACATGACAAATGCATTTTTCATGTTGCTATTTTTGTAAATAATCTACAACTTGCATTGAAAGTGGCACATTGTGCATGCATCTTTCACCTAACATCTTATGCTATTGACGATTTGCATAAACTTTTTTGATCAGAAAAAATGCTCTATTGTTTGACTTTCGGCTCTTATATTGCAAAAGAAAGATAATTCTCCTATGAAACCTTTATTCGAACTTTCACTTAATAATCTTAAGCCATTAAAAGCATAGATTGCAAAAATTCTTGGGGAGCTTTCTCATTGCATCATCCTGTGTTCTTTTAGGTATAAAAGTTGGATTTGAACCGGTGAGATATATGTTGTAGGGAGGGAAAAGAGCTCGGCTGAGTTCGTAGATGGGCTATCCAGCTTAAAGAGGGTGGATATAGTGGTGTGTGTATGAAATTTTCATTTCCCCATAACTCTCTTATGATCGAAGATAGAAAGAAATTTGGTGAATTATTGCCTGATCATAACAATCCTGATAGCCTGATCATCAAATTAGGTGATTATCGCCTGATCATAACAAACAACTTTTGCACTGAAAGTTTTTCGATAGCTGCAAGTTTTAGCTTCAAAAGTTATTTTCAACCCTTAACTTCAACTGTTTTGAACATACAGTCGACGCTCGTTATAACGACCTTCTGCGTCCCACAGCAAAAGGTCTTTATAACGAGTGGTTGCTATAGTGGATATAATTAAAAAATGTACACATGCACGCTCAGTAGTTTCGTAAAAATAGGCTATTTTTAAAGAGATTCCAGCCAAGTACTCAAATTATTTTTTATCATTGGTATTAAAAATAAATTTTATCAATTAAAAATATATTTCTAAAATAGAGTTTAAAGTAGAAAATAAAGGAATTTTGGAAAAATACCGGGAAAATTGTCCGCTGAATTCGGACTTTGTATTGGGATTAGACGACACTGGACGGTCGTTATACCGGAAGAAAAATAACATAGAGTGCATAGGGAAACACAGTTGGGGATTGGTCGTTATAATGGAATGGTTTTTATAATGTGTGGTCGTTATAACGAGCGTCGACTGTATAATGTTTCTAAATTGGATATTATCTGTGTAGTATCCAGCATATAAATATATTTTACAACAATACTTTTCATTGGTTTAATTATTGCATTAATATACTCGCGCACTGCGACGACATTACATTTTTGTGGGCACTTTATCGCTGCTATTATTAATAGTAAATTTTTTTAAAAAATAATGCAAAGAGATAAACAAAACATTATCATGTTATGGTGTTTTGAACTAGATGGTTGAAATATCCTCTAAATTTTCCAACTTATGCATGTGACACTTTGTTGGAAATCTCTCTTCACCCCTTTTTCATCCTCATAGCTCCAACCCTTATGATACTGGAAGAGGAAATGGCGGAAAAAGTGAAATTTTCTTTTCTTCTCCAGACAAACAGAATTTATCTTCGTCTTGCGGCTTGACAAAAGGAATTTTTTTTGAATACCACTATATTCATGTACGTACAAAATTATATAATTTTTTAAAAAATGACGGAGGCTGTCGTTTTCAAACTGCCGCTGATGTTAAAGGCGTAGGACTACTTTACTCGCGTGACTCTTTTCCGATTTTTATTTATTTATTTTTTTTTGCAACTTCTGTTGTTACACTTTATCTCTAAAATAAGACATTAGTTATGCTTTTAACACATGTAGTTACCGAGATATAGAGGATCTCACATACAGCGTTTTTTGTGGCGTTTTGGCGTGTGAATCAAATTCCTTACTGAGACCCCCAATGGGAGGAACGTAGTCTTATGTTAAAGTCTAGTTAATTATTTAAGTAAAATATGACTAAGTATATTATAAATTTGAAAAACGTCAATAAAATTTAGATTATTTATGCTAACAAGTTGAAATAATGGAAATGCAAATAGAAAACGGTGCTAAATAAATTAGACAAAATTCAAGAACTAAAAAAATATAATAATTAAATTTCTAAAGCACGAAGTAGAATTATATTAGCAAGAAAAAAAAAAGAAACAGAAAATGAATTATTTTAAACGCCGATTTGACTAATGTTACTTGAAGGGGGGGGGGGAGAAAAACACCTGCCTTTGTTTGAAACATGATAGCAGCAATAACTTTCCTGATAATAGTTTATGATGCGACTTTCGCAGCGATCTATTTATCAACTGCTATCTTCTTATTTGTCTTTTGACAGCTGATAAATATGTCATATTCGTATTACAGCAAATGTGATATGTAGTCAGGATGGCCGAGCGGTCTAAGGCGCCAGATTTAAGCTCTGGTTCTCGAAAGAGAGCGTGGGTTCGAACCCCACTTCTGACAAATTAATATTTTCGTTTTTTGGAATTCACATAACTTTTTTTTATTTTTGTTTACTCTCCTTTTATTACATATAGCCATTCTCTGAAGAACAATGTTATCGCAACGTTACAAAAAAAATAATGAAAATAAACTGTCTGTTAAAACTTCTTTTTAATTGTCAAGAGTCATTATTCCCATATCATTTGGTATTTCTGAAAACAGTGAGCCACTTAACTCCGTTTGTGTCGAATTTGCAATTATGTCATTCTTCTTCCAGAGTGATAATACGGGATTTTCTCGTTTCAGTTTTATGTAGATAAATGCGTCGTTTCGAAGTTAACACAAAGATTCTTTTGGACGGACCACACAATTTTTGAACCTGACCAGAGAAGAACAATAACATCTGAGCACTCCCCCCTCCGAAAACTTCTGAATTCTCTAAACGTGACGATATGATGAAAGGAATACGGATAAGTGATAACATTAAGGAAAAAGAAATCAACTATCAGTATAACAAAAGAAGGGCGAGAGAAATATCATCTAACTGTGACAATCAAGGATTTTTGATAGAGTGTACCCATGTGTACATATAATGTAATTGTTTGCTTTTTAAGCAGTAAAGTAAATAATTAAATTTAAGAATGCAAAGTTAAGAACTGTGTTAAAATAAATTATAAAATTTAGTGAAATATTCTGAAATCTAATGTAGACCTGAGACTTTGACTTACAGGGTTGGAACTGGTGTTTGGTACACGAAGAGACGAATCTGAATCCCATCTTTGGAGCTCTTCCCTGACCATCTTTTCCATGTGGTGTCGTTTTGCTTTTTCATCTAAATCTCCACTCTGTAAAATTGAATAAATTTAATTATGTGGAAGAACAAATAATACAAGGCCTTTAAAAAAAGTTTGAAGATTCTTTTGTTTAGAGTAACATATCTTAAATTCTGAACGTAAGAATGTTGTTCTTGTTTTAAAAAGCCCAGTCACCTCTGGCAATTATATGTTTTTGCTTTCGAAAGCCTCAGAGATGATGGCGGCGAGTCCTGTTGTCAACAATGTACGGTAGCAGAAAATGTTCTGTTTAAGGAATATTCAGGGGAATTGATCTACATCCGTTAGAAACGAAGTCCTAGTTCATTCTACCCTAGCACAGCATAATTTTTCATTGATGCGCCTACGAGTTAATGATTCACGAACAACAAAATTATATAAATTTTCCCAAAGGTGTTGTCATCCCATCTATCATTTAAAGGAAATTTTGTTGGTATACAAATTTATGTGTTGTTGAAGCTATGTTTAAAATGTCTCGCATCTATTCCCATCTTATTATTGCTTTGGTATAATTGATAATTAATTGGTACTTACTTCGGAGATAGTATTCAGTATTTTATTCATATTTTCTCTTCTCTTTGTTTTTGCCCTGTCCATAGCTGCCATCTTGTTAAGAACTGCATCGATTTTAGATACGATGTTGCCGATGGAATTCTCCATTTTGTCCACCCTTTCGGACAAACTGTGAAAAAAATAATACGCTAAATCATTTACTTTTCCATTTAAAATGTCTTACAAATCGAGTCGGTTCTTATTATAAATTTCTTTTACAATTTTGTTTTTAAAGTTGTAAATTAATTCAATAAGGAATCTAACAGAAAATTATTTAATTATTACGTCATTAATTTTACCAAAATATGCTATTTTATCAAAAATAATTAATGTGTAAAGATAATAAATTATGCAAGAAGGTGTATTAAACACCATACCATAAAATACCGTTACGGGTGTAAAAGAAAATCTCTAAATATCTCTTACACTGAGGATTTTTGTGGAGAAACAGTAAAGTGCTTTCCCATTTTTCAAGTAATTGGAAGATTTGTCTATATTTCCATAGCCCTTGGGGTTACCGATTATTGTTATTCCTTATAAGTAATGGGGTATCTATTATCCTCTTCCTTTAGCAAGTCCATAAGTCCACCCCTCGTGATAAAGGTCAAGTGAGGCATCTTCTATTTGTCAATATGACCTTGGAGTACGAAGGTGGCCCCTGAGATAGATGTTTCACTTAGCTACAATATATAGGGATGGATTTCCATTTCCATCCTGAACAACATTTGTGTTTCCTTGCCGGAAAAACCTCCAATGGCCAGCTCGATCGCAACGAACAATTCTTTGCTAAAGTACACATCGACCTACCAGTTTTTGAATATCATATTTCTGGTCAATAGCACAACCAGAAGATAAATCCCATATCGTTCTTCCTCGAATCGTGTTCCTCAGTCATGCTATGCCTTAAACCACTGGCCCACTAGTGACCTAGTGGATCATTAGCAGTAATTCTGGTCATTGACTATGTAGTGAAACGAAAGCTCATGAAACTTCCATAGTAAAGTACATCGCGAGTCATCAAAGATAATATTGTAATTTCCTATATGAATTAAAAATTTCACTGTCCTTTGTTTTTACTTTTAAACATCTCAGCATTTTGCACTTCTGTTTAGGTTAAAAGTTAGGTTGTTAGGATGGTTATTCAAATTATTTTCTAGGTGATGTTCATTCTATGAAGTAATAATTTTTAATTATGCTTTTATATTTTACTTATACAGCTTACTTTAATACTTTATTCGAAAACAAAGTTTATAAAGATGCTTTAAATTTACGTATTTAAATCTTATTAGCGTATAATCATTTTCTAAGAGTAAACTGTTTTACATGTGTGAAGTTGCACCGAATATACTGGTTGTATTAATATGACCCTCAAAATTCCAGAGTTCTTGAAAGTTAAATATTTAAAAATGAATAATTCACTTGCTACGATACTTTAAATCAACAGAATATTTGGTTAGTGACAAATATGAAACACAATAGCGTGGTTAAACTTCGATTTTTCAATTTATATTAAAGCATTTCATATTTTATTCACATCAATTTATGTTTCTTAAATCGATGGAAGAAAGAATTTTAAAATTCAAATACTGCATTAAAATTTAAGTTTCAATATTTAGGAATAAGAACAATAAATTTCGTAAAGAAGGAAGATAAAATTCAGTTCGAAATATTTTAAATGCACCAAAAAGACATTAAATAAAACAACTGACCTTTGCACAGCATATTCTGAACTTTCTCTTTGTTTCTCACAAAATCTGGTGTGGTTTTCTTCACACTCGTAATCGTTGTTCATTTCCAGTTCTCTTATATTTAAAATCAAGTCCTTCATTTTAATTTTGGAAAAAAGTTTGTATCCTTTGAATTCCTCCGAATGTTACGATATTTAGGGGAAAATTCCCATACAGCGGCAAAATGCGGTGTTCGTATCGCTATCGTCTAAAACTAAACCATCTCTTGCTATCTCTGAGACAAAAATCCCTACTTTAAAAATTAATGACGCCGATTTTCTATTTGGAGGGAAATATACGAATTAGTTCAGTGAGCAATAAGGCTCTGAGTTCAGGGGTATGCTGTAGTGATAAATTGCATACAAAGAAATGGTTCATGGAATATTTGTGTATCAAAGTGCTGTAGTACTAAATTACAAATTTCGATACTAAATTACAAATTTTTAACTTCAATTAGCGGTGCTGAAAGATCGATATTCATCTTTATGAAAAAAGAATTATATTATAAGTAATGAAATAATTGGAAATCATTGATTGAAATAGTTCTTTCACTTTGTCATTCATATACCAGAAACGCAACTAAAAATTAGCAGTTTTTAACCGTTTTGTAAATGGGTGCTAATTTTCAATAATTTAGGCACCCTCGCCCTCCAATGAATTTTGGAATCTTAAATAACTCTGTTGAAGCACATTTTGAATTACTCACAAGCATTTGCCAATTTTAAAGTTGGTATTTAGATTTTGTATTATTAGAAAGAATCTTTAGTTATTTTTGTTTTTAATAACTAGTACTATATTCAATTAACTGCCATTTCTATCATGCTTCTACGCCACAGATTATCCAACTTGAACTAGGTTCTCCGATGAAAGAATTTTCTAAAGTTTTAGTTATGCTTATTTAATTTCATTGATGCCTTCCAAATTTCTTTTTATGAAAAAATTAATGATATATGTTTGATATGTTCAGAATTTAAAATGGAACTTTATAAATTCGGATGTCAAAAATCTGGGACACCTGAAATTAGATATCTATTTGTCCAAAGATCCCTTACTAAGAATTACAACTGTAATATTGCAAATTCATGAGGTTGCCACTTTTATTTAAACACAGTTTGCTAAACCATAAAAATTTATTGAAATACAGTAGAGGATCGATTATCCGAATACCGATCAACCGAAACAATGGTTAATCGAAAGTGTTCCAAGCGGCAAATTAATTCAGTAATGGCTGAGCTGATAAGAGAATCTTCAGGATTTGAAGAATGCGATCAAGAAAACATTCAATAATGGCTCGAATGTGATGTCGATGACCCTGACTATCAAGCACTGGCGGGCGATGATATCATTAACAGTGTCATCGACTATCAAGACCAGTGGCAGCTCGTGATCTTAGAAACGAGGAGGTCTGCAAAAAAATGTTTATCAATAGAATACAATCTTAAAAGCTACTTTATCTTTAAGTAGGCCAAATTTTTTAATTCCAAATCCAGATGTGAAATTTCCTGCTTTTCAATCAAAGTAAATAACTAACATATGACATTTTCTAATAGTTTTACTAACAAAAATTAAAGTGAATGTTGATGTGACGATTCCTCTGACAAAAAAAAATAATAATCGGAGCTCCACATATACACTTCCCTACTTGCCTGGTTCACTCGATAACACTCTGTCAAAAATGAATATCAAATTACTCATATACAGAAAATTCATTTTTAAGCTAAAACATATTAAATACATTTTTTACTGAAATACTCTAAAAATTTGAAAGTTTTAGAATAGTATTATTTGCTTGAATCTGTCGTCGCAACACGAACAGAAAGTGAAACTCATAAACAGCCAATGAGATTGCAACTTGTGCGAGAGTGAGGGAAAAAAATAAACTAAAAAGAGCATCTTTTTTTCGTTCAGTTGGCTCCGTGCCAGCCAGAGCTGTGTTGACTTTCAGCCCATAGTCCGTCTAAGTTAAAGGAAGAAAGAGTTGCTTTTTCACTTCGGATTTTCTGCTCAGTAAACGGATTTAGGGGGGAGGGCAGAATATTTTGCAGCCCTGCGTGTCTCTTCGTTTGGATTCATTTTATGCCTTTTTTTCAATTTTTTATTACTTTTTTGCATTTTCGTAAGTCATTGAACTCGGAGAGTAGAAAAGTAAGCAAATAAGATTAAAAACGAAAAATACAAGTTTAAATAATAATTTTAGGGGATGCTGCAGCTCTGTAGCCCTAATGGACGAGCCGCCACTAATCAAGACCTTTGCGACGACGAGGAAAAGCCCAGCGACAACGACCGTGCTGACAAAGAACATCCAGTGAGGAAGCTTTTCACTGCCTTGAAACTGCTTTGAAGTGGTTAGAACAAAAAGAAGAATGTGATGCTGTCAAACTGCTGTCCTTAAACGTGTGCGAGATTTAGAGGCAAGGCAAATCTGCAGCAAAAGAAAATTTTGGACTTCTTTTCCTGAACTGTAGACATATTTTTGATGCACTATTACTTTATGCAAGGTATGTATTTGTAAGACGTATGATACAAAATATATACAATTTTGCGTTTAATATTACTGCTTCTTTGTTTCATATTGTTTCTATAATACTGTTACAAAGCTATAAAGTCGTTTCCCTGAGATGCTAATCTTGGCGACCATTTTGGCGACAAAGAGAATTTTCTAGAAGGACCTCGAACTTTCAAGCTATTTCTACTGGTTTCATGAACTTTCTAGAGATTACGTCACTTCCTACATAATGAAGTCACTTCCTGTTGAAAAGTATAAAGGCAAGCTCTCAAGCCAAGAAGAGTGAGTTGGAATTTGATCAGCAATCAAGCTGGTGAGTTAACAAGAAACCTTTGAGCTCAGTGTTGAGATTTATTGGTAATCTCTGTTGTGAATTTTTACTAGTGCTGTGTTAATACTTGTGCTACGTTTCTTTGCTTGGAATATTTGTAAAATAAAGAGCTTTATTTTTTTAATCCTGCTTATTCGACTGCATTCACATACACCCACAAGTCGATTTTGTCACAATACGTATAAGTTATTTCATGAATGATCGGTTATCCGAAAAATCAGTTATCTGAATACGCCCAGTTTCCAATGGTTTCGGATAATCGATCTCTACTTGCTAAGGAAATTATATACAATTTGTATTTAATTATTCTAAAAAATACATTTCTGTGCATTAAATTAAATTGTTCTTACATGCTGCTATTTGATTCATTTCCTGTTCGTAAGAATGGAATTCTGCAATCTATTCTTCAATCGCATTATGATGTTGTAGAGTTTTGAAATTTTGTGCAGTCTTGTGTTCCCATGTTAATATAATATCAATAATAATGAATTATGTAATATATTTAAGACTAAAATGTAAAGAATAAGTTTAAAATAATACGCTTTTATTAATGTGCTAAAAGTAGAACAAATTTTTCTCAAAAATTTGGAGATCAAAACAAAATTGTAAAGCATCGTGAGGCACTAAAAACAATATTTAAAGAAATAAAGCCACAACGAATACTGTTAGAAAGAAAAGTCCTAAACAATCATTAAGAATTGAAAATATATTAGAAGTGTGGTTAAAATTCCTATTTACTTAGAGTATTTAAATCAACTTTTCCTGCTTTGTTTTGACTTTCAGATTTTTGATAAAAAATTATTTTAAATTTTTAGTATGCTAACAAGAACGTTTTTCAAAAACATTTCATTTCGATAATTTTTTACATTTTTTATTTAATATAATATTATCTTGTTTAATAAACGATTCTAGACGCTTATAATTTAGATTCTCGCAAAAAACCGTTCTTTTAAATATACGTGAAAATAAATGTAATAAACTACTTCCACAAAAGAAATTATAATTTACTAAGTAATCAAGTATTATTAATTTAATTAAATAATTATTATTGTTAACTATATTTGAATTCAATAGACAGCTACGGTACTATTAGTATCATTTTTATATATATGGAAATGCTGATCAATTTTGAATTACTCCGGATCATACTAAATTAATTCGAATTACCGACATTTAATTGTATTTTGTTTGAATTTTCGTGAAGATAAATAAACCTAGAAAATCCCTATTTAAGGGAAAAGCGAATCCCGTTTTCCCTTTGTGTGCTCTCTCACCCGTTGAAGTCTTGTTGCGAGACGAGCGAAGCCATAGCAACTGAACTGACGGCGTTGGACGATTCATTTGACTCGGGTTTGTGGACCTGGCGTTCGATTTCTAAGCGCTGGTTATCCAAATCCGCAAGCATCATCTTCGTTTCGTCTGCATCCAGCTCCCGATCATTATTGATGTCGTACTTGGCAAACAGCATCTCTATTTCCATGTCAGTAAAATTTTGCCTGGGAATATAAGAATGAATCTAAGAATAAAAAATAGAAAGCATATTTTTAAACAATTATTTTTGCAAAAGTTTCTGGAATTTTCCAATCAGTTATTTGAAAGAATAACTTTTTTAGAATTCCAAAATTGATTATTTTCAGTTACTGGAAGATACGCTAGCACCATTTGGAGCTCAAATCTGTTCGATTTAAAGGCAATTATACTTTCATTTAGTTCATTTAACTCCGTATCAGTATTTAATCGAATACATATATCTACTAATAATAAAGGAAAATGTGTGAATGTGTTGGCGCTCTACAGGTCAGACCACTAGACTTAGAGCCACGACATTTGGCACAAATATACTTTGGAGGGTGGGAATGTGCACCTCGGAGCACTTTTTTCGAAATTTTAATTAGAATTTTAATTAATTAAAAATTAAGCGAAATGTAGGCGTTTTTCCTTAATAACTTCGAAAAATATTACAGCACAAAATCATTTTTACACTATTTAAAAATGCAAAAAACTACCTTTTCAATAATATTAATTAAGTCGCTGTACAATTTTTTTTTTCTAATTTTATTAGATTTAAAAAATATTTTTAGCATTTTTGCAACGCAACTCAAACCGTTTTAATTGTTTAAACAAATACTTAATTGCATATTTCTCTTTCATTGTTGTAATCAGAGATAATATCCTAATACACATTTTACTTTCATATTTTATATCTGAAACAAGGTGAAATCTGTAAACCAAGCTCTCCGAGATATTGCTTTGCTTACATTAAGAAATATATCCAGTAAGCTGAATGGTTATGGTTGCTATGTTTTCAATCTTTTCTTAGCATGTTTTAATCCAGTTAGCATGCCGCTGGCCATAAAATGTGCTGCGTCATTTTAATGTTGAAATCAAATGCATATTTCACGAGAGGAATAAGAAACTAAAGATAGTACCGACAGCATGGAATTAGAGGTTACATGATATGGTCAGTTATTTGACTCCATTGGGAACATTTATGTAGACAATGAACAGAAGAGGTCCAAGGTCACTAATAGAACATGGTTAAATATCTACAACAATCTGAAGTTTAAAATTACGTTGTTAAGAGAACCATGAATATAAAATGCTGCAAGATTCAATTGAAATCATATTCCCGGCGAACAAGCTGGTTGCCGAAGGTGGCTAGTAATATAATAAATCTTATGACATTAGCATTAAATTTACTATATATACATCTACATGAGGTCATAGTGTTGGCTTCTCGATTGACACTCATAAGACTTCTTTAAAGACTAAACAAACATTTATTAGAACATTAAAACACAACTATTACACTTCGTAATCTGCTTACATCGTAACTTCGTTCAACCGTACTCGTACTCGTCTCGTCTCTCTTCTCTTTAAATCAAATTCAAAGTAGCTCAACATCAGACTGTTGCCCCTTAACTGGTATCATACACTGTTATAACATAAAATAAGTTGAACTCATGCTTTTGTCAGGCATAAATATAAACATGCTTACAATAGTTAACTGTCCACTAGTTGTTCACAATCTTAGGTCTGTTCCTTTGATTGTCTCCCTGTTCTTCACTGTAGAATGTACTTCTCTTCCGCCTCTTTTCTTCTTCTCACCTCCAAGGTAACTTCTCCATCGTTCTGACTATAAAGCATTCGGATATCTCCTTTTCCTATTTTCTGATAATGACTTATTTCCATTTCCAGTGTATGATTGTCTCCTGATGGCCAGGTGGGTGTTATCCTATACCGCAATCGAGCTATATAGGGGCTTTATTTGAAATTTTGTACTGGGGTAGATGAAAAGGTAGGATACCGAGTCGGCTCCCCGTTCTAGAAATTTTCATGCCACACCTACTTGAAGATATTTGACGTCGATGGCATATTTAAGATGCACCAGGCCTATATACATGACGAATCTTCGGTGGAATCGGATTTCGAATCCGCGATCCTCCTATCCGGATTCGAGATCTTATACTATCCATTACGTCAAGGTTATTGTTTAAGGTTAGGAACGTCACAGTCTGTGTTGCACTAAATAGCACTTCAATAGTTTGAGATATATAAATAGGTTATGCATGAAAATGTTATTACAATTAATTAATAGCTGTGTGAGATTTGGAAATATTTTTAAACATCTGTTTAAATTTAGGTATAATATTTTTTTCTTGAAATTGGAAATATATATTTTAAAGGCATTTTTTCATTAATTACAAAGTATCTTTTTATTTTGGTTGTAGCACTAATAATTAAAACTATGTCTTTGAACTCATCGCAGTTATGGAGAATAAAGAGTTTTGGAAAAGTTAGCGATATAAAAAAGTACAAATTTAATCCTCGTGATAAAGTAAGCTTATAGACTTTTGATAGAATCTTGGCTTCCGTCAAAGATGTTAAAAGACAACCGACTGACTTACAATCTGGTTCAGATATGATATATGAGAGAACTGAAATTCGTGATCATCAGCAGTCTAACGTGCAGCGGTACTGTGTCCATGTGTACGAATTGTTGTATTTATTTGCATAGATTCCATTAAGTTTGTAAAAAACTGCGAAATCAGCTAACCTGTTTTGTATCCTTTTTGAAGTGTGTTAATTTCCTTTCTTGTTTTTTCTAATGTTTTCGTTCTTTACAATTACCCTCAAGTTATATATAGTTTAGTTTTATCGCAGATCGTCAAATCTCCAAAAGAATATACAGAAGACTACGCTCTAAAGTTATTTCAGCAGTTTCTTATTTCTTTATTTAATGCATAATTAATAATATTTAAATATTATGTTAAATATTATATTGAATATTATATTATGATATTAAATATCAACATTTGAAGTTAATACACTGGCAAAAATGATCCTTGTTGGATTAACCTGACAAAACTGGCATACTGGTTAACCGAAAGCTTAGATTTTATAAAAATATTAATATATTGTCAATTCCAATATTTTATTTAAATAAATTATTTATGTTATTTCTGTGAACTTTACTGAACATAATACAGACAAAAAGAAAAACTATACCTGTATGATGTTATCATGAATTTTAAATTATTTTTTGAGTCATTAAAAAACTTCTTTTGAATTTCTGCTTTTGCTTCATCGTATGTCAGATGCTCTGTTTTAAATTAATACTTAAAATATTAAACTAAAGAAAGAAAGTTGCACTTACTGCCTTAATTTTTGGCGAACTTCTTCAAAAGTTAATTTATTATCGCCATTAGAATCGGCCAGTTTAAGAGCATTTTGAAGATCCAGCAACTGATTTCTTTTGCCAAGCTTTCCCATCATGTTGTTAAAACCCTATTGGAGAAGTATTTGTAAATTTTCAATTGTAATAACCCGTTGTTTAATACATTCAGTCTGGTTAAAAAACTAAAAAAAACCCCTACCTTTTTGAAATAATCAGCAATTTCAAATTCATTCTTCTGAGATGCAATTTCTGCTTTAACTTCAGCATATGTGTCGTTGATGATGGCCAAGAACATGTTCTGAAAGATGATAAAATAAGCTATTTATATGAAAAAAATATACACTACGTTATTATACGATGCTTCTTAATCGATCCCAACTTACCATCAAAACAAAGAACACAAAAAACACGTAACTTAGAAAGTAAATAGGTCCAAGAATTCGGTTGGCGGCTTCCAGCTCGTAGAAGTTGAAGTCCCCTAGAATAAGTCTCAAAAGTGTAAATCTGAAAATGAAGAAATTGATTATTTTCTGTAAGCTTTTGGACTAAATAAAATGCTCTTATTCTTAAATAAGAAATTAATTTACTTACACAGCTTTTGCAAATGTGCTGAAATCACGTACAACGGTGCCAAACAGTAAGTAACCCAACTGAGCGAATGCAAAGAAGACTATGAAGAACATAATTCCAAATCCAGCCACATCTTTGGAACACTAAAAGAAAGAATAGAACTCTTATCGTTCATGCATTTCTTTTATCATATTTTATCGTGTTAAATGCAATTCTTAATATTATCACCTTCCACATTTAATTTCCAGTTCTTGTCAGTGAAATGACATCAAATTTGATTTCCATTTCTCAACATTTTTTATAGTAAACAGAAGTTTTGAAACTCTTTTCTCATCCTTTAGTCTACTTTCATTTCAAGTCTTGTTTCAAGATGAAGGAGCAGTGAAAAATACTTGTTAAATGTATTTTCAATACATAATAAACATTGAGATTTGCTTGCATTTTATATTGTTCGCGATTCAAGCCTGATTTTCCTCCCCATGCCATTTATCTTGCTCGGACAGCAGAAAAACGAAAATAATATTGCTATAATTTATTATTATATGTTCAATAGCTATCACTGCCACATCAGAAGGCATCTTCTGAAACGCAAAGAGAAAGGCAAACCTTGTATAATCACAAAATTGTTACTTTTACTCAATCACATTCGAAAGAAACCTTCTTAATCTTCCAGCACTTAACCATGTATTAATAACACTCTGAATCAGACAGGAAATACTGAAATAGAATACATTAACTTCTTTATTAGAACTTTCTTACGATTCTTTCTCTTGAGCCTGATATCGATACTTTCTTTTCACTACTTTCGACGACTAAGATGTAGAATCTGACTTATATTGATTTTGGATTTCCCGTGATATTTGTAACGCTGTATGATGAAGGCAACGTTTGCTGCTTGAGAGACCCACAGTATATTTATTAAAAGAATCTGGTATTCGATTGCCATTTCCCACAAGAAAATCTTCGTTGATAAAAATAAAGAGCTAAAATGATTTAAAAGCAATAAAAATAGAATTTGATTAATGCAAGTAAAAATCCAAAACGATTTATTTTGTTATTAAAGAAAGTCATTAAAACTGGAGCAAACAACAAAAATTTTAGCTTAGAAACCTTATCTAGTATGTTTAAAAATGATATATATATTAAAGATATATGTTTACGTGAAAATTTTTTAATGTGGAAACATATAGATCTTTACAGCTCATTTCTTGGTATTGAATTCCATAGTCCTCACCTTTGTTTTGCATATTAAAATCCCAATGCGGGCAAAAGAAGAAAAAAAAAAAACGTCGCATAAAAAATTTCAGCATATATTATCTGGTTGTTCTCCACAAAAACCTGTTAGATGTTAACACGTTGCTTTTTAGAATCTAGTTCCTACTTTTGCGAAGTGAATACAATAGTAAAGAATTAAACAATCAGAAATTAATTACTGGAAGCAAAGATGCCAAATTAAGCCACGATGTAGCAGTCAGTTCTCACACCTTCATTTTCAATGCGGCAATGGAGGAGTTTTCTGTTTCGCTTATTCTGGATTCACGAACTTCCGCACCCAGGATCCACTTCCATTTTCCTGTAACCCTCCAATTTAAGCAATCGCCAAATCCATTTGGATAGTGTATTAAAATTTAACCGCCAGCGATTATCTAGATCGTTTGGTTAAAATTTTAACCGCCAAATAAGCCTTAGAAGTCGCCAAAAGAGCTCTAACGAAGAGCGCAAAATGAGGCTCTTATTACTAATATAATAGAGCATTACCGAGGGATCTGGGCTGACGTCACCAACAATAAAACTCGCGCCATAGCACTGCGAGACGTTAAAC
The DNA here is from genome assembly GCA_013235015.1 of Araneus ventricosus. NCBI lineage: Eukaryota > Metazoa > Arthropoda > Arachnida > Araneae > Araneidae > Araneus > Araneus ventricosus. The sequence goes on along the minus strand of BGPR01004303.1, from coordinate 32,352 downwards.
AGCATTATTTCATTGTTAGAGAACCTAAATTTTAGTAATTCTAAATTTAAAAGAGTAATTGTCGTTCTAATTTCAAATTTAATAGCTCTAAAATAGAGAAATAAAATTTTCTATGTATTGATATAAAATTTATCTCGCTATGATCAATAGTTCTCGAGAAATTTTAAATTATATTAATTATATATTTCAAATTAATTTCCTTTCTTTAAACAACGAAAAATACTTCACACTTAATGCTGTTTACGGAGGTTACGGAAAAGGTTTCTTGAATAAAGAAATATGTAAAAAAAAATATTCCCTGTCATAAAAGTTTATTTTATTTGTTTTCAATCAATGTTAAACATTTCTCTCGCATATATATCTATTTAAACACGTCGGGAAATTTGACGGGAAATCTCTCGAATGAAGAGACAATTTGTACCCGTCCTACCATGACGGGTGATTTTCTAGTTTTAAATAAACCTTGAGAGCTACGGCAATAGGAACATCAAATTTAATATTTTCAAAGCATCCTTAATCGATAACATTGAAAAACTGTACTTTAAACACTAATTAACATGTTCAAACAGAGTTTTGAAATTTTGAAAATTCCCATTGGCGAAGCATTACACCGGAAGTCGGTTGGTATAGCGGAAGTTCTACATTACCCTAAATAAACAAAAGAGAAAACTCGTCCATAAGAATTGATCTAACAAAAAGAAAATAAGTTTTTAAGAAAATTTTATTCTATTCTCAGTAAGAAACGACGCAAGTTAGGTTTAACCCTTTTTCATGCTCGGTTCAATATCAGAAAAGCATTTTTTTTACCCTAGACAATGTGGATGATAATTGCGTCATGGTTTTGTTAAAGCTGATATACTTGAATATCTTGATCCATGCGAGAAAAACTGTCAATGCAACGAGATTGTTAAACTGTGTCTGCCAGTATCCTAAGAACTCGAAATTCGGATAGATGTCCGGCTGGCTCAATAGTTCTTGAAGCAAATCATCCATTACCATATTTCTGTACACACTAAAGCCGATGCACAGAATGGAGACCTGAAACAAAAGATTTTAACGGTTTAAAGTTGAAAAATCGGTGATATTAAAAGAGGTGAAGGCGCAAATAATAATTTTATTCACATATTTTAAATGAATTTATAAAAATTTCCACTTCCATATTTCACAAACTAAGCAGGCGAATTTCAAAAATCGTGCACTTTTCAATAAGGTTTGCACTAAAATTGGTCTTTTTTAAAGTTACTACCTTCCAATTCCTTACCAGAGTCTTGAAATCGAACCCGAATCGAAGGATCCAAATTAATTTACTTCGAAAATTTTTAATCCGTGAATAGATTTGTGTGGTAAAATTTCTCAAATCTTTCATTCTCGGTTCCTTTTTGATATATTTTCAATAAAAACAAATGAAATTTTCAAATAAATTATAAATTGTCGATTTTGTGCCATTTCTTTAGACAAATATTTTATTGATTTCATTCTCATTTCAGAATGAGGATTTTAAATAGAAAGGGTGTAGATGTTGAACTGTGATATTATTTATTTCCCCAATTTTTGATGCATGCATGAAATATTTAGCTTGCGATATTTTCTGAAATGCTGTAAATTTTTTATATATCCAAGAAATTTTATGCAAATTAAATGCCTTTTATGGCAATATTATTATCCATTTAGGACATATGAGAGATTTTGGGCCCATTTTTTGTGAAAAATATTTATTTTACACTGCATTTCATTTATAGTTTCTGTAACTTGCCTTTCGGAGTTAGACCTACGTAATACATTTTTTTCTATTTTCCATTAATGCAATAGTTCAACGGGAATTCAATTCAATATCCCTCTGCACTTATACATTTTAAAAAAATTAGTACAGGATATTTCAACCCTGACGGTACATCAAACCACTGCATTCCATAATATGGCAATGAAGCACTTCTGAGCGCCCCACATTGCCCCACCCGATATGAAAGGGTTACACATGATACCACTAAAAGTTTTCATACTCACTTTAGACAATTGCATGAATTGCTAACTTTACTCACCGTAAGGACCAAGATGTCCTGAATGTTAAAGAAATCCTTGAAATATTTGCATTTATTCCGTTTTATCTGTAAAAAGGAAATTTGGTAATATATATTTGAGCAAACAGGGCATATTCATTTTAGAATGTATCATTTTCGAATGTAAGTGCATTTTTAAATATATTTTTGTTAATCTATTTTACCGTTTTCAAAGGAAAAAGTCTCAAACCGTTTTAACGTTTTCAAAGGAAAAAAACCCTCATTAGTTTTCTTTAAAATATTCACGCTTTATAGATAGACGTTTTATAAAAAGTTTTTCTTTCTTTTCTAATAAATTATTTGAAAAATCTAAATAATATTTTCGCTTAAAAATCATAAAATCTAGATATTATGCCTCGTGCATTTACAGATAATTATATTTACATAAGAAACTTGAATCTTTAGTATGACTTACAAATGCTACTGAGATAACTATACTATTCAAATTATTGTTTAACAAAATTTCGTTAAATTTATTCATATATTTGAATTTATTAATTATTTAATTAAGAAAAAAGGACATTCTGATTATTTCTGTTTATCCTTAATCAATTTTATTATAAGACTGTGAGTGACTTCTCGAATTTTATAAATTATAATAATTAATAAAAAATGGAAGAATAAATGATGCATCAGTAGAAATTTAGGGATAAAATGGAAGGATAAATAACATTTTATCTTTTCACAATACATTAATTAATATCCCACATTTCTCCAGTACAAATGGAAAATTTTGTGTGCCTTGTGCAATAAAAAGTTAAAACGATATTAGTCCTCACTTCTAATATTTCTTCGATTAGGTAATATACAACAAAAACTGTGAAAATAATTTCACAGACAAAAATAAAGTAATCGCTCGTTGTCACATAGCGAAGAAGCTTGACAGTTCTGAAACTCCAAGAAGGAATCATTCCACCTGTTGCCGGAAATTCGAACACAATCCTATTTGAAAGATTAAATTATGTATTTTAGAAATCAATTTTATTTACTTAATTTCAAAATTTTTAAAAGACAGCAGCAAATATAAAATATTAAAAAACGATGTTCATTTGCAGTTTATATATGCAGAACTTGCTACAATATCCCCTGCAATTATTTTTTTTTAAAAAAATAATTTTTTGCAGAATTTACCGAATTTTTTATTATATTATGCGATTAAAGACGAAAAACCATCTTCTAATTACATTTTGAGACAAAAATTTGGTTTCAAATATTAGCATCCAGCGAAATTGCAACTCATGTCAAAAGACTTCTTTAGATGTTTTCCAATGCATTTCAGAAAATTTCGAAATGATGCTCAAAATCGCTTATTGCGCATAGCGAAATTACACATATAATAAGGAAAAGAGGCGTTTTCATGTCCCTATCAGGGCTGCAAAGGTTAACAACCCTTAATACACCAAAGGGAAAATCAGAAATTGGCATTCTTCCAAACTGTTCCTGTCTTTTCTTCCCCCTCTCCACATCTTTTTTCGGTGGCTTCATTTTGCGGTAGAAAATATTTTCCCGCTTGTTACATATTATTTAAACGTTTGCTTTCATTTTTTGTTAAAAATGAACAAAGATAATTGTTTTTCAGGAAGCAAAATAAACATGTTTTTGCAGTACTTCGTTAGACCAGCATTCTAGCATTGGAAAGAGGCTACCAGATTAAAAATATATTAAAATTTGCTCATTTAATACTACTAAAATGCAGAAAATTTTAAAATCTGAAATTGAAACCTAAATCTTGGTTTGAAGGAAATCAAAAGGCTTTTTTAAAAATATCTTTCTCATTATTACTCTTTTCTGGGTTCACACGCCAATAATGACTAACTTATTATTAAGGTAAAGAAGAAAATGACTGCAATGTTTCGCAATCTTTCATCTATGCTAAAAGATTTGCTATTAACTCGTATATAATGCAACAAGTCATAATTATAAGCATCACTGATAAGTGTTCTGCAGATAATATATATAACATTTTGTACAGCCTACAAATCTGTACGAAATTATACCTCACATGCAGACTTCAATAATTTAATGAACACGACTGTGATTATTCTTTACTAGCTTTTTTGTGAGCATGACTGAATAAGTCAATGCTAAACTTAGACTAACACATATTTGAGAATTTTTGCAAAAACTGCGAGTTAGTAAATTAAGATTATTTTCTACTGTTTCATATTTTCTTTACAAAAATTAATGAAAAGAAACTTTTGACAATGCCGTCAACTCGCCTCTGTCTCTACTTTATAGCATAACATTTCGTGTATCTTTCTATATTAGAGTTTAGCATTGAATCCAGATTTGTTGACTAATACAATCAAATTCTGCGATAGATTACAAAATAATTTTGTCATTCTTTATTAAAAGCTTCAGATTTATATTTCTTACTTTGCAATACAAAATAAATTAAGGTTTGCATTATAAACCGTGAAGTCTAAGAATACGGCTCTGGTTGCTCGTGAAATCCATAGGTTTTCTTTGAGGAATGCCATCACAGTTTTTGATTCATTTTGGCTTGTGCCCAAATCTGCATATGAACCGGCTCCACTGTAGGTTGCCAGTAAGCCCCAGTGACTGGATCCACCTAATTCTCTCTCTGAAAAGTAATTCCATCTGGAAAAAAATTTATTTGAATAAATCAAGCATATAAATATTCAAAACTGATCTTGACTGAACACTTATAAAACCGAAAGGTTTGATAATATTTTTTCTTGTATAATGATCTACTCCACGATAAAGTATAAAACAAGTAATATAAAAGAAAATTCTTAAAGTCAATTCCTACTCATGTCAACAAAGAAAAATTTTATTTTAGAAATTTTTTTCTCCCATATAAAACTAAAATTAATTAATTAAATTTGATTAATGAATTAATATTTGAAAAACTGTATTAACATTAAGTGTCATCCACTACAAGTTTTAAACAATGTATTTGAACTTGAGTGGATGAATAAAAAGTATTTTATTAACGATTGAAAATTTGAACAAGATATATAAATATATATAGGGAGAGTGTGAACTAATAGTAGGCAGAATTGAAGAAAAAAAAAAATAGATCTAAGTTTATCCATTCAAACGGGGAACTAAACATTTTTAGATGCAATTGCCAACAAGAGATATTTTTCAAAATATAAATTAAGTGCAAAAATGATATGGCTTGAGTAAATCTCTTGACCCGAACGTGATTTGAACACGCAGCCTTCTGATCTGGAGTCAGACGCGCTACCGTTGCGCCACCGAGTCCCGTTCCACATTTCTTATCCCTACACCATGATCGTAACCTGCGCGAGGCTCTAATAAATAAAATTAATTAATTCAATTTAATTAATGAATTGATATTTGAAAAAACTGTATTAACAACGAGTGTCATCCACTACAAGTTTAAAAAAATGTATTTGAACTTGAGTGGATGAATAAAAAGTATTTTATTAACGATTGAAAATTTGAACAAGATATATAAATCTATATAGGGAGAGTGTGAACTAATAGTAGGAATTGAATAAAAGCATGGAGTAAAGTAACAAGTTTATTTCTTAAGTTCAGTTAATTTAATTTCATAATTAGCTCAATTTAGTCAAGTTTCTTACATTAAAGTACAAGTTTAAGGTATCCGACTGGTTTAAAATCGTCGTTTTTTATGAAATTATCAAAAAAACATTTTATGACTTAAATTTGTAGCCTGTTTAATCAGCTTTCTAAAACTGTCTCACGTTTTACTCTACGTGAATTACAAATGGAGTTACAGCTGTTTTATTACCGAACTGTAAGCATTATTTTATGTTGCATGAAAACTTTAAATGTGTTTTCTGAGAAATGATATTTTTGAGGAAAACTGTCGACCGTAACACTGATTTCTCAAAAAGTTATTCAAGTATTGATATGAAATTTTCCGAGATTGTTTTCTGTAATATGCTTGATGTTTTCCTCTAAAAACTAAGGTCAATTTTAAAATCAAATAATATTTAAAGTGTTTAAATATAAACGAAAAGCATTTTTTATGAAAAATTACCCGTTTAGTAACTATGTTCATCTATATCTCAAAACTATTTTGAAGTGCAAGAAATATTTTAGAGCATAACACAGATAACTGTCATAAAAATGTACTTCTACAAGGATTTATGTATATTTAGAATATGATTTTGTCTATGGCTGTTAGCGTAAGGCAAATATTTTAGTCATTTTTCTTCAAATTTCTCAGTTTTTTTTAAAAAAATATTATTTTGAAAGCCTAATTTTACAATAGATTCATAGTTTTAAAACATATGCAGTTGAAAAATAACATTAAAAAATATATATATGTTATTTTTCAAAAAAATGTCTCCGAACACAGTCGGATACCTTAAATTTAAATTATTAAGCTGAATTAAACGATGAGAAGAAAAGACGCAATGAAAGAAAGTCTTGAATCTCTGCTTATCGATCCCAAAGAGATATGTTCTCACTTTGCAGCCTAATTGTCTATCATTAGTTTATTTATAAAATACACTGGTGCGCAAAAATTAAGCACCGTCTCGTAAAATGCGAGAAATTTGCAATTTAAACGAAAATTATATTTCGAAATCAGTTGTAGAGAACCGTGTAATGTACAATCGAGTATCATACACATGTTACCCTGGAGATTCAGTCACGAGAGCATTTAGGGGACCAACCAGAAGTTTATGAAGACGAAAAGAGATTTCGGTATACTGAGTTTCACAGGAAGCTGATAATGATTTGAAACTTTCAATAATGGTTTTGTTTGCTATGCACATTGCTTACATGTAATTTCGTAAAAATAGCATGGGATATTCGGGAAAATATAAAGTTTTCTTTAAAAAATCCCAAATTTTCCCGCATATTATTTTGCTTATAACATACAGATTTTTCATTCAAATTATAAGAAACTTACGCAACACTCGACAATATTTTACAGCTGGGTTATTAACAATAAGGTAATTAAAATGTTGGATTTAAAAATTTTAATTAAACAATATAGGATTCAAAGGAAATGTTTGGGGGGAACGTAACGTTTACGTTAGCGACAATAAAAACATAACCGACAGCGAAAATAAAAATATAGCGACAATAAAAAATAAACTGGAGGCTGGCATATGAAAATTAGTAATAAAAAGACTGGATTTGAAAGAATATTTACATTTGTTGGGGAAAGTAAGTGACAATATTTGTTGGAAAAAAAACGGAGCCGGGCATATGAAAAAATATGGATCCCAAGGCCTCACGTGATCTCACTTCTCTCCGCCGGGAATATCCCATTATTCAAGATTGCCCGTGCAACGCCGGGCCATACAGCTAGTATTGTAATTAAATTTGAAGTAAAGACGTTGAATATTAGAAGAAATATGATTATTCGTACTTAATAATTTTTTTGAAAACTCTGCATGTTGTAAGCACAAATCATGCGCGAAAATTTGGGATTTTAAAAGATACTTTATACCTTCCCGAATATTCGTGCTATTCTTATGAATATGCATGCAATCAATGTGCAAGCAAACAAAACCATTCATGAAATTTTCAAATCATTATTAGCGTCTTGTGAAACAGGGTGAGTCGACAACCCCTTTTCAATTTCATCAATTTCTGGTTGGTCCCCTAAATGACCTCGTGACTGAATCTCCAGTGTAAAATGTGTGTAACTTATTTTAAAATTTTATTAATCGTTTTATTTATCAAACCAAACTCAATAAAGATGTAAGATGTAAACCGTGTTGTTTTTTTAAGCTTTATTGCACAGTTGCTGTATTCAAAATGCTGTATACTATTTTTTAAAAATAAAATGACTTCCATGTTAATTGAAATTATTATTTAAAAAATTATTAAATATTTTGAATTATAATTATTGTCACTTTATTTATGAAAATTACCTACTGTTTATTTATTAATTATGCATCATTATTAAAACTGTCACATATTAAAAATAAATATTTTCTGCCATTTTTAGTTAAAAAATTCTAGTCTTCTTTAGCTATTGACTCATTTTTACACTCAATTGCTCTTAATTCGAATTTTTGAATAAATCGAATTTTCATTTTGGTCCTGTCAGCTTCGGATTAACACGTTCCGTGTCAAGCTGTTTTTGAACGACTTATCATTCAGGCCATTTGATGTTTTGACTAATAAGATGATAAATTTTTGAACATGGATACATTATTACACAATATTTCTATATATCGTCAACCCGTAAGTAATTAGCTAGCTTAGCGTAGTTATCACATAGTGTACCATTCATGGTACACGCAGCGCTGCGATCAATTTGAACTTTCTGATTAGTGTGTACCACGTGTAACATCGATGGTACTGGCCTGAATGGATTGTTTAACATGTACCATCCATGGTACACGTCGCACGGAACGTGTTAACCAAGTTCTATTTTATATAAAAGTAGAGGATTCTGTATTTTTAATTTTACATTTTAAAGTCAACCAGTGAAGACTAACCAAAGTTTTACTTACGCGGTGCCATTCATCGCACCAAATGACCTTTTGTCTTCCACCTGAGGGGAATACACATCGTAGCACTCAGAAATCGAGGACTTGAAGTCGTCATGGACCACGCAGGAATCGTTTCTGACCCGCAGCATTCGAAGTCTGGGGGAGCCCAGAAGTCTGTTCTCGTATAGAACATTTCTGTCCTCTTGGAGAGTGGGAGTGCCATCTTTGTCGTACCATTTCTCCCAGAACAGACAATCGTGCAACACATACTGATCGAACTGGAATAGAAAGTAAAATAATCACGATATTTTTCTGCTTCAAATTACAGTAGAACCTCGATTAGCTGGACCACTATCAACCGACCCGGTAACAGAAATCTAGCAATGCATCACATACTGTTGAACTGGAATAACCTTTATCCACCGAGATCTCTGTTACCGAGCCGGTAATAGAAAATAGAACTTTATTTTTCGTTTTTTAATAAAGCTAACAGATTTTTCAGAAAAGAGTGTCAAAGTTGGAGTCGATTTTCGCGAAGCGAAGGTTTGTAAAAGGTCGTTATCCCGAGGTGATTTTTCATAACTCAAGAAGTTATTTATAGAAAAAAATTTAGAACACAGAGCTCCATGCTTAAGCTATTCAAGAGTGATGTGACGAAATTTCATGCATTTTTCAAGAAAAAATGGCGCTGAAAATGTGTCGAAAATGTAGTTGAGAGGGGGAAAATATTCTTTTGAGAACACTTTTAAATAATCATTAGGAAAATATAAAGGAAACAGAGATAATCAGTAACATTCACAAATCTTCTAATCAAAACACATTAATGTTTCGAAAAATGCTTGTAAGAAGTTTGATGACTAATAAAAGCGTTTGTTAAAATACTAACCCTTCTTTGCATGATTTTTTCTTTACTGGTGAAATAAATCAAGGTGATATAATTCATGTTCAAAATTAAAGGAAAAATGGTTAAAAAAATCTTAGTATATATTTATAGTATAAATTTAGCAAAAAACAATATGATGGAAATTTCCATCATCATGCAAAGTTAGATTAAACGCAAACTTTTTCAGAAATTGCTCTAAAAATAACAGAAACACATGTTACAAACCTTTCATCCACATCACTTTTTTAGCAATAGAAACTCAAATATAATAAAACAAAATTAAAAACGAAATCATACGCTTATTGCAACTACAACAAACAGCGGAATGACAACTTCAAGCTCGTTTTACTGATAGTGACACTTGCTTATTTTTGACAGCTATGTTTTTTTTTTATGCAATGGACATTAAAAAGGTATCCAGACACGATCAACTTAAAGTGAACTTGTTCTTTTATATAATTTTTGGGCATTCAATGCTATGATGGAAATTTCCACCATCATGCAAAGAAGGGTTAATATGTGGCAGTACTTGCGGATTTACTTTTATAATTACAAACAATCTATTTTGGAAAACATTGTGGCAAGAAAATAAGTCACGATTTAAAATTTAGTCTCTATTAACCGAGTTTTCGATTATCCGGGGTGATTACGGTCCCAATCAAATCGGATAATCGAGGTTTTACTATAGAAGATTACATGTCCATTTACCTCCAAATTTTCAAATTGATAATGTTGTATTTCTAGCAAGATAAAATCGAATCTTAATCTCCCCTCATCCAATTTTAGTTGCCCGATTTGACATTTTCCACCAATTTATGAAAAGAACAAAGTCAAATTTCTATAAGCTCGGTTTATATATTTGACCATGCATCTTTTAACATATGTAAGCCCAATTGCCACGTTTCGAACTCAATACGTCAGATAAGGTTGCCCTATTTGATTTCAGTTTTCCCTTTTTCTAAAAGTTTATATACTGGTATTGCGACAGTTTCTATGAAACCTTCAATTGAAACAAAAATTATAATTAATTTCTTATCAGTTAAGGAGCGTTCTGATGAACTGAAATGGAAGCAAAGAGAAGTGAACGTGAATTGGCTTAGAAAATATACTCTATGCGGGAAAACCCAGTTTCGGAAGAAACAGTCAACTTCCTTTAGCAAGCAGGTGTCACAGGCAGAACGTACCGACGGACAATACATTTAATTATTAGACTTAATATGCGAAATAAATCCAATGAGTTTAGTTTATTATGTTTTCATATATTTCCAAACAAATAAGTCGTGGGTTCTTTGATTTTTCTTGAAAATCGGACTTCTAATTTTGGACAAGAAAAAATTGCAAATCAGACAACTGAATTTGACGGAGGGAGTATTAAATAATTTTTCGTCTAAAGAAGCACAGGTTTAATTTCTATGGATATCTTATTTTTTTATGTAGAAAAATTTGCAATTTTTCATTCACAAAAATCTACAATAGATGTTAAAAATTAGAGTATAGATACTAATTTGGGTTAAATAAAAAAAATTCAACTAAAAAGTTTTGAATTATCATGTGCACTTCCACGCAGATGTAAGGACAATATCAGGACAAGGAAGTCAGATATATAGTCATAATTCCAAAAATGATATTTTTCAGACTAAAGGAGGTCTTGAACTTCAAAACTGAACAAAATCTCGAGGTTGGTTATAATACTTCTATGTATACAAGAAAGTAAAAACAGTAAGGAAATGTTTGTTGATTGGAAGATATTTTTAGTGCCAATACACGATTGCAAGGTTAAAAAGAACTGTGATAAAAAATGAAGCAGAAACTTAATAAAAGGAAAAAAGACATACTCTCCAGAAGTCGATTATTTGCGTTGATCCCTTGACATTGTTTCTGGTATCTTCGTAGGGCGATTCCAAGAATAGCTCACTGATGACTTTGGTCAAGTAATACATATTAGGACTCATCATTCCGAAAGTCACTAGATACATAAAAGAAGTGGCATTAGGACCCACACGGGAAGCATCTAATAAAGCGAGAGATAAACTTGGTAATCAACGAAGACTATCTTGAAGTAAACAAGATGATTCATTCTAATATCCAAACCCATTGTGTTATTAACAGACGTTGACATTTTAAATGAAGGACACATTTCACTATTTTTAGAATTCATGAAACAGCTCCAGGTTAAATTTAAACTTCAAATAAATACACTGGCATACAAAAGTTAAGGAACATTTCGTAAAATGCGAGAAATTTGCAATTAATACGAAAACTATGTTTCGAAATCAGTTCTGGAGAATCGTGTGACATTCAATAGAGTATCATATACATATTACAGTGAAGATTCGGTCACGAGGGCAATTAGGGGGACCACCAGAAAGGAATGAAGGCGAAAATGGAGTTTCACCTATCCTGTTCAACAGAAAGCTGATAACGAGATGTAACTTTTATCAATGGTTATGGTTTAATGTGCATAATATTTACATGCATTTTCGTAAGCATATCACAAATATTCGGGAAGATATAAATATTTCTTTAAAAAATCCCAAATTTTTCCGCATGTGTTTTGCTTACAACATGCAGAGTTTTCATTTAAATTATTCGAAATTTTCAGAACATTTGACAATATGTTACAGAAGTATTGTATTAAATTTGAAGTAAATACGTTGAATATTACAGGAAATATGAGTGCTTGTACTAAATAATTGTTTACTGCGCATGTGCGAGACGCAGCGGAATTTTTCTTTCTTAACTTCAAAGCCAGATACATAGAGCAACTTTAAAAAAAACTCCATTTGAATCCTATTAAAATTCAAACAGCTGTCGGCATTTCAGTGAGGTGAATTTCATTTTATCTTGAAGAGAAGCTAAATGATGAGCGTTCTTGTACAAACTGATATTTTTAAAATTTGAATCTTCGAACAGTAACATTGAATTTTAGTAAAATTGAATTTTCTGAATACTATGAACACTTATAAATTATATACATTATTAAATTGCATTTTCTCGAATACCATTCGAAGATTAAAGTTTAAAAAATATCAATTTGTGCAAGAACCCTCATCATTTAGCTTCTCTTAAAGAGAAATTGAAATTCACCTCACTGAAATGCCGATAGCTTTCTGAATTTTAATAGGATTTAACTGGAATTTTTTTTAAAGTTGCTCTTTATATCTGAATTTGAAGTTATGAAAGAAAACTTCCGCTGCGTCTCGCACATGTGCAGTAAAAAATTATTTAGTACAAACACTCATATCTTCTGTAATATTCAACGTATTTACTTCAAAGTTTAATACAGTACTTCTGTAACATATTGTCAAGTGTTCTGAAAATTTCTAATAATTGGAATGAAAACTCTGCATGTTGTAAGCAAAACACACGAGGAAAACTTTGGGATTTTTTAAAGAAGCATTTATATCTTCCCAAATATTTGTGCTATGCTTACGAAAATGAATTTACATATTATGCACTTTAAACCATAACCATTGATAAAAGTTACATCTCATTATCAGCTTTCTGTGAAACAGGATGGGTGAAACTCCATTTTCGTCGTCATCCCTTTCTGGTGGTCCCCCTAATTACCCTCGTGAACGAATCTTTACTGTAATATGTATATGATACTCTATTGAATGTCACATGATTCTCCGGAACTGATTTCGAAACATAGTTTTCGCTTTAATTACAAATTTCTCGCATTTTACGAATTGTTCCTTAACTTTTGTATGCCAGTGTATTGTCTTTAAAAAAATTCTTGCAGTTTGGAAGTACTACGAGAAAAATAACCGAAATAAGCTCCTGCTGATTCAGTAGAATTTTAATGAAGCGTCATAGTTTAATGTTCTAGAACATTGTGGATGAAATATATCCAAAAAATTTGGAATAAACATTTTAAACTGTCTACAGGTTGTAAATTTGATAGAAGTATTATCGTAATTATCCTAGAAGTTTTATCCTAAATTAATGGCCGAGTACAATGAAATTTTTTCTATGAGCTAAGTTTGTTTTCCCAAAAAAATAACACCATAACACGAAGTGACTTGATGCTATTCGTAGATTCACCATCTTCTTGAATATTTATTGAATTCTTGGCATAAAACTCATGTCTCAGCATAAAGTCAACATTGTAGGAATATAAATATGAGCTTATTTGACATCATACAGCAATTTATGAAAATAGATATAGTAACTTGTTACATCAAGTCACTCCATGGTTTGGGTTGATTTAATACTCATATTTTTTAACAAATTTATATGAAGAACTATTTTACAAAAAAGGGCGATATAATAAAGGAATTTATGGTTTGTAAAAAATATCTATCTTATTTTGATAAAAGTAGAAAAATCAGGATTTTGAAAAATGTCCAAATATATTCCAAATTTTATGAAACATAGCGGAGCCATAATTCCTTGAATTTTAATTAATAATATTATGTCAATAACAAATATTATATGATTACTACATACATACTGTGATATAACACATGCAACAAGAAATTGAGAGGTAATGTGTAAAATATCCATTTCAATATCAAATTCCCATTTCAATCCAAATGAAATTTCAAAAATCAGATAAATGTCAATTTCCAATGTAGAAATTCAGTGAGGAAAAGCAAATGCCATTTCCCTTCATAATAATATAAAAAGCTTCATTTTTTAATCATAGTCACACAAATGTATCAAAACTGCTTTTGTAATATGTGCTTTGTATGTATGTGTTCAAGAAAATTCTGTAAGTCTTGACTCAACATAGTCCTGGGCGCATATAATGTATGTATACACCCCCATCTACAGACAGCATTCATTTACATATTTAGTATATGAATAATAAATAAAAGATAACGATTACAATACATAATCATCATTTATACATGAACAGTGGTATTGGAAATTCTGTCCTCATGCAATTGTAAATTAAAAAAATATTGTATCGTTAATATTAAATTTGCATTATCAATTTTCATTCCGATTTATTCAAATCATTTTTACAATTAACCATATCAAATATGAAGTGCCACTTTACAGATTATGCTATTAGAGTAGAATAAAAATAAAAAAATAACTTACTCAAATTTAGCTACAGAACTATTAAAAGTAGTTTCGTCAAAGCTGCTCATACTATATGTGAATTGCAAACCGTTTACATATTGGATGCGATGAAAGTAATATTGACGACAAGAAAGGTAAAAACTACATGAAAACTGATTGTTCTGAAATTAGACGTCCTAAATAATGATAAACGACATATTTAATTTAAAATAAATAAATTAAGCAAATTTACGAAGGCTTAATGTCATCACTAGCACAATGTACTCACATATGCACAATACTGTAAGAAAAACCAGGTAGATGACCAACTCTTTGATGGTAGTCTTCACATACCACTCCCGATCTGTCTCCCCGTTTCCTGCCATTTGTCGAGTGGCCCATACTCCTGCAAACAAACATATATGGCAGCAATGATGCAAGTGATATAAACACGTATAAATACGTAACCGGAAAACATTACCCGATTGTGTATCGGGACCCCTTTTTATTCCGTTTTTGCTCCTCGTTTAGTATTAACACGATAGTTACCAATGTTAATTATACTATGAAAAATATACATCCTTTCTGTACCATTTCACAAAGTTGTATCAATTCATTTGATGCTAAAGAAAGCTGAGGCTCTATTTAAAAAACAAAATCCTAGTGAGAGGACTCACCGGTGAGCCCTATAGTACAAATTTAATAGTGTCATGGGACTCATCGGTGAACCCAATAGTATAGATTGAATAGGACCATGGGACTCACCGGTGAGCCCTATAGTATAGATAGTGTAGTGTCTTGGCCTAGGTGTGACCAAATTAACGCAAAGCTTAAATTGATCTAAGTACTTTTATTGATTCAGCAATAATTAAGAAAACAATTCTTGCATAGAAGTCTAGATTAATGGATTGTTTACAAGTTTCAATCCTTAGGATCATAGTTCTAGAAGTTACAGTTCAATGTAATAATAGTCCACCAAAGAAGAAATTCATCACAGGATGGATAGCTTCCACCTATCAACGTGATACCTAACCACGAGACTACAGGAGTGCTTGCAAGTTGATGAGCCGAGAGTTCGGGAAATTGTCGATTTCTCGGTGTTGCTTACAAAGTCCGAATTAATTCGGGACTTTAAATCTGAGCTGTTCACACAGCTCTTTTCGGTGCTCCGGAGCCTGAAATTCAGTTCGAGACCCCTAATTCGGGTTCTTCACCGCCTTCTCTTTTTCTCTCCATCCAACATTTTGTTTTGTTCACTACCTTAAAGGGTAGGGCTCCGCCTTCCTTTCACTCCACTGGCTAATCGAACTCCCGGGGGACCAACGATTAACCTTCCATCTTCCCTTCTTCTTGGGTTTTGCCACCACCGGGGCTATACAGGTGTGACACGAAAAGGTCTAATGCGCTCTCTGACAGATAATGATTCCTCGGCATTGTGGCGGCCCTCTGTGTGAAGCCATTATTTTTGTACACATCTCGTTAACGATCACCAGGTGCAGCTGTCCTACGGTCTGCGGCTGACATGAAAGGACTGGACTCTTTTTCCCGTGGGAACGGTGCTCGCGGGATGGAAACATCACAATAGAATAGGGTCATGGGAATCACCGGTGAGTCTCAAGGTAGCCAACGTGTTTATATAAAAAGAGACATCCATTACAGGCTCTAACGGCATCAGTTCGAACTGCTTGATGATGGTTAGTTTCAACACAAGGGGATAATGTAGTGGGGTTTCGATTAGCAGGGGGATCAATATTCATTCTCACAATACGTGCTTGATAGTATTCATAGTAGTCAAAAGATAGGAAGAACCTGGGCCGTGGAATTGGTTTGGATATCCCAGATGAACATAATGCTTAACTTAAACTTAAATTTCATTTTACAATCAAGCCATGTAATATACTTCCTCCCTCCAACCCTAGTCGCCCAATTTGCTAAATTTTCTTGCCCAAAACTAGAGGTCTGATTTTCAAAAAAATCAAGAAGACAACTATTTATTTATTTCGAAAAAAAATTAAAAATCATAGAAACTAAATTCATTAGTTCGGTGCGGAGCGATTAACTTATTAATTAAATATACCGGTGGTACATTGTGTCTGACACCAATTCTAAATCACAAAATATTTCCAAACAGAACTGACTACTTCTTTCCAAACTTGCACCAAATGGGGTAAACGGTAATGGATTTTTTCAATCAATTTTTATTGTTTCTACTAATGAGTCATAAAAAGATTTGTTAGCTAAGAAAAGCAATCACTACAAAATTATTTCCTACTTGTAAACAAACTTGTTCGAAAAACGAGAAAACAAAATTGGATGCTGAGAAGAAAAGTCCTTGTGTTTCCAAGTTTTCACAAAATATTCATCGTATACGGTCTATTTAAACTTTTCATAAATTGGTACATTTTTATTTGCTTGATGGATAAATAGAGATAAAGCAGATAGTTCAGCGAGCATACATCTCAAAATACTTCTTCTACTACTACTACAAAATTGGATACAGCGTCCTAATCTGCCATTTTTAATGAGGATACAGTTGTTCATACATACTTTAAAAATGTAGATAAACTGTCTAAATGAGTTTTACCAAATTTGATTTTGTCCTTTTATTAATTTGGGTGAAAATGGCAAATTAAACAACTAAATTTGGATGGAAGGAGAAAAATATTTTATTCTTCTTGGCATCAGATCAGTTTGAAATGTTTGGTTGCCCGTTGTCCCCATTTATTTTTTACATCAGTATTTATTTGCAACCGTAGGTTCGTTTATTTCTGTTAGACTATAGAGAGGGTCTGAAAGTGTTACTCTTTAGCGAATACATTGATTTTTGTTTTCTTAATCCGATGCGTTGAACCAATTGTCTAGTTTTTCTCTCTATGCAAGATGAATTTGCATGTGCGCCAATACAAGCGCTTCAGCTGTTTAAACCTCTGACTCGATAATTATTTGAATTATTATTTAGATGCAACGTTTGAAAACATGTTTAAATACCGTTAAACCAACCTAATTGTTATTTACATGCAGGGCTTTATTAGTAAAATATGATTCAACGTTTTAAAAGATCTAAGTAAATCCATTAGCTTGCGAAAATCGCAGGATGCAGCAAAAAACAAATGAACTTTCAACCCGCAGAAATCGCTGGACATGCAGTTAATCCTAAAACATGGTTTCCAGACAGGTATTAAAGTCAAAGAAAAAAGTTTTAAGAAACATGTTTTCATTAATACACGAAAAAGGGAAAAACATTTTAAAAAAATTGTTTTTTAGCTTTTAGTGTATTTCGCAATTCATTATTATCGTTATCATGTAATTAATTTTTAAAAATAATTTTGGCTAGTATCTGTGTATTGAAAATTTTAAGAATTGAAATTTAAAAAAATGACATTCTTAAGGGTTGAGTAAGATCTGAGCTCACATGACCAACGTAATGTTATTTATACGAAATTAATCTCATATTAATTATATTGATTTCAACTTCTCTAAAAGTACCATTTCTTTTATTTCAATCGATGTTTTAGAGTTTAAAGTTTTTTATTTGAATGCAAATACGTAGCTCTTAAAATTTCATGCAAAATTCTTTCATTATGCCGATATGAGTAATGAGATTCTGTAGAATGATTATATTCTTCATTTGCTATTCTTCATTCACACGAAGAATTAAAAATATTTGTACCATTTTGACCTTCCCACCTTCGATAAAAGACAGGAATAAACTCGGAGTAGTGCTTCATGAAAGAAATTCATTGCAATCACCATGTATACACATTTCTTGTTTATAAAAAAATATGATTTCGTGATTGTCTCCAAGCGTAGCAGCTCTGAAAATGATTGTGTGAAGTACGCATAAAACGGCAAAATATATTTGTTGCCATAACAACGAAATTAAAACGTCGTCAACTCGTTGAAAAAGTGATTAAATCTGTTCTTTGTCAGTGACCTTTTGAGATAAAGTTTACTATGTTAATTAAAATATGTGTCGTAGTCAGCGGAAAATTGCTTAGAACTCGAATAAACCTTTAATGATTTCAAAATGAAAGAGCTTAGGTTAGAATAGTATGACTCTTAGAGGTGGTTTATGGCCGCCTGTTAGTTACTTGTGATAGGTACCAAAGCAGCAATTTTACGTTTTTACACTTGACCTACTGACATAAACACACGAGTGTTCTTTATTAGAAACTTAATGTTGATTTGATTCTACTGGATTACTCTCTTACGAATGCGAAAACTACGTCGTTAAAGCAAGGATTTGCTGTACTGTATACAGGTGAAATTTTTATGTTCAGTATGTTAATTTTTTTTCTATGGTACGAGAGAGGTAATACAGAGAGTTTTTCTCGCATTTTTTGAACGTTTTTAATACGCAAAAAATCGTTTGGTTTATTAAAGTTTTACTTTTCAGCAATTATTTTTTCAGACTTTAAATTATCGTCTGTTATCACAATAATTGCTTAAATTACAAAATAGCATTTGTAGATAAACAATGGGTAGAAAGCTAGTTAATAAGTTAATGGAGGTTAGTTTATTCGGTAAGAGAAATATTCTTATTCTGCTATTCAAGACCACTGTAAAATCCTTATAATCAGCATATCTAAAGACAGCAGTACAGGCATGATTGTTAATAATAAAGGAAAAACACGTAAAACTAGCAATCCACCAGAAAAAGGATTTAAAAAACATCTCTAAAAAAGAAGACAAGTTTTTGAATATATCTAAGGTAAGATTATAAATTTTAAAATAAAATCTTTCAACTCAGGGAATTGTTGCAATGTCATTCATTTGCCTGGTTTCAAACGTAAATAAGATAATAAACTGTTTTTTTAACCTTAAAAAGAAGCATAACTTATAATTTTTCATTATCCTTTTCTTAGACGAATTCCGCATGAGAAACATTAATCTGCTGAAAATGGAAAAAATGTTGCAACATTTGATAAACTCGGATATATCTATACAATCACGATTGCAAAATTCTTTTTATTACCATAAAGGAGAAAATTTGAAAACTTGGTTTAAAGAATCTAATTAGTTAAGAAATTAAGACATAGAAGGATATTAAAAACAAAAACAATCAGACAGAAATTTAACGCGCAATAATTTTTATGCAAAAGCCTAATTTATATTTTGTTAAAATCTTTCAAAAATGTGCGAAAAATCTCTGTAAGAAGGTTAAGTATATAAAATTTAAAGTAGACTACAAATTTTATGAATTATCTTGGTTCGTTTTTCTGTTAGAGTGTATCAAGTTTGTTAATGAGCTTTTCCAAACCAATCATGAAGTGGTTAATGCAAAATGCACGAAAAGTAAGGAACAATAAAACTGATCCTCTCCTCATAAGTAGTAGTGACTACAATAAAAAAAACCCCACCAATATACACCTATTACGCCTACACATAAAATTTTCATTCACAATAATCCGAAGAAATTCGGAGACTGAATACCAGCTACTGTATTTAGGTTAAATTTTGGCATGTTTGCTGCATTTAGAGCTTAGTTTAGTCACATTAACGGTCCAAACATCATAGTTTTGGAGATTAGGGAAATTTCTGAAATGATTTAATTGTCATGGCTATTAATTCATTTTCTTGAATCGTCAATCGAATTATCAAAGAAGAATAGAAAAAAACCTTCCAACCTGAGTAATAATATTCTAAATGATGTGATAGTTATTTCCATGGTCTTTTTTTATCTATCGTAGAAGAAATCTTGCACAAAGAACTATGCGGCTAATATCATAAATTGCAGTTACGATATTAGCCAATCAGTCGTTTATCATAAATTGGTCCAATGGGAAAGGTTGAAGGGGCATAGAGAAAACGAAAAAGGTAAGAACTACTTTATAGAATAACATAACCCTGAAATGCTGATGACTGAAGCAATTGTCAGAGCTATCGGTCAACGAGTTGAATTCCTCTTCCATATTGTTTCCTCCCTATTTTAAGTTTTGTTATAATGTCTCTCTCATATCATTACTGTTGTTTAAATTCAGTTCGCATCTTATTATATCTGACAAAATATGATTTTTAAGAAATTCTTAAAATATTGTATTTTATGCCACTATATATTGAGATTAGATAAACCCGACAGCTACCACAGTTAGTTTTACCGGTCTTCTGTATCTTGCGTGGATCATCTACTTTTGCCGTAGATTAAAACATATGTCAACAAGTAAAAAATATAGCAATATAGATTTTTTAATTAAAAAATCTAGACTGATCTTTTATTTATAAGCATCAGTAACTACTCCCATCATTATATCAAATCACATCATCATCAGGATTGACAACATTTTAGGTTTCGAATTTATATTGTTCATCTAACCAATATATGCATTTGAAAAACAGTATGTTTTCTACAGATTTGGCTTAACTGTAAATGGCTAGGTCTTATGATTTGTATTTGTTTAAATAAAACATAAATAAGTTAACTATCATATGTAAGAGATGGCATATATTAGACTATATTGCGATGCATCATAAGACACATCATTAACCATCAATAAAATGATGATGATAATAAATGTCTGCCAATTACTTGCCCAAAGCATGGAATTTGTCATATTTCATTAACTCTAAGATTCAATTCACATTAAAACTAGTTAAAAATCTTAGTTATTCGCACCTCACTATACCTGGAAAAGTATGATGCTTATAAATTTAGTAAAAAAAAATTACATTTTATTGAGGTAAAATAGATTTATAAATGAATACTGAGGTAAGGCAGATTCAAGAATCATAGAACTATTTCTTGGTTTTTGTATACATACTTCGCCTTAGATTAAAGCCTATCAAAAGAACTGTAATTCAGATAGCAAAATATCAAGAGACAAGGTTTTTTCTCTAAAAATTCTAATCAGCAATTCGTTATTACTTTTACGACTATAATGGAAGATAACTCTATTGAGATTTATGATCAATTATTATTTTACTTTTTCAATTTATATTGTTAAACTAACTATTAGAAGGGTTCTGCCCTCGACTTTCTTGTGTACTTTCACAATGAGAGGAGTTTTGTGTTTATCTTTGTAGTACAGTGAAGAGAATCAAATATACATTTTAGAACTGTTCCATTTAACAGATTAGGTCCAAAATTTGATATAGATTTTGGACTTTGGTGGCAAGATCCCAAGCTATATTTCATGTATCTTACCTAATGTGATTTTGAGTTAACGGATTCACATACGCATTGACAAACATCAAACACAAGTCTATCCTTTGACAGATTTTGTCCAAAACTGGTTACAGATCTGCAGTTTTGGTGTAAATTCATATATGAAAATTCACCCATCCCACAAATCACCCATATGCACAAATATGGGTTGATTGACACGTAGTGAACCTATTGACAGATTTCAGCTAAAATTTGAGAGAAATCTACAATTTTGGTGTAAAGGCTACAAACTAAATTTCATCCTTCTAGCTTGCTGCGTTTTTGAGTTATGGTGTTCACAGGCAGACAGATATAACAGTAAAACAGTTTTTTAGAGGAGAATCTCATGGAGGTCTGAAACGGGGAGATTCATTAAAATCATGAAATCGAATTTTTTGAAGACTAATATATTTTCTCGTATTCGAGAAAGTAAATACATAAATAAGTGAGCAATTATAAGTAGTGGTATAGTTTATTTACCTTTAGTTAGTGTAAACCACATACTAAGTCATCACATATATTCTATCTTGGTCAATTCGTATCTCATTTAGAAGCCCTAGATTGATGAGTCTACTTGATGATTTACAATATTCTCAGATGAGTTATTAATAATTGAGGTCAAGCTTTGATGAGGGTCGTTTATTTTGCAAGAGGGGGGGTCTAATACAGTGTTCCTTCAATTTATGAATACTTAAGATATTTTCTAACCGGCAGTTATAATTACCCTTCTATCGTTTTAGCCACTGATTAACAATCAAGTAACGATTTAGATACCTTAGCTTGAAAATAATTTTTTAAAAATATGTGATGATTCTGAGAAATGCTGGCTTTTATTTTTTGCAATGAATATTGAATTTTCAAGGCCACTTTTGTGAAATTCAAAACAAGCGGTGAGTATACTGAAATGCACAGAATATGAGTCTTCACCTTTAATGCTACGCATGCAGCCATGCCAGCATCCAGTTCTTTCCTTTTCGGGCACAATGTCCGTCTCATCAGCTTGAATGTACAGATCGTCTACCATGATGCCTTCGTCATCATTATCTTTCGATGTTCCACCCCAGGCTTCGCCAACTTCATCATCAGCAATGGAAGGGCGCCGACGTTTGGCAATCTGTTGTCCAGCCATGCTAAAAGAATAAGAAAAACTTCACCACAGGGGATTGATGCTTCATGTTTGTAAAGATGGAATTTTGTAATGGATTTTGTTCACTCACTTTTCTTGATGCGTTACAGATTCGGAATATTTTACGCTTCTGCATTCTTGATGATAATTCGCTATTTTAATATTTTTAGAACTTAAATACGTATCAGTTCATCCATTGATTTGGCTTAATTATGAGTTAATCGAATAATGTAATGAAAATTTGAATTCTATTTGAATGGCATCACCTGATAGAGAATTTGAGAAAAATTGATATCAAGATTCCATACTATTAATAATAATTACTTGTAAATTAATGAATAAAAATTAGAAAAAAAAATAAAATGAAAAAATCTGCTTTTTAGTGCACAAATAAAAGTATGCTTTTAGGAACTTTTAATTAAATTCATTTGCTTTTCTTATTCTTAAATATATAGTTCATTTTTTTACCTGTTGTTTAAGAAGAAATCTTATAAGGTGCTTTTTCCTCACAGAAATAAATATAAAGATAATTTTCAATTAAATAATTTTCAAAAGAAATAAATATAAAGATAATTTTCAATTAAAGAAGCGCGATACATTATTTTACTTTGCAGACAGATACGGCGTATAATGTGAGCCACATTTCGACGATTTCGAGATTGAGGTGTAGGAAATTCAGTTTAAGGAAGAAAATAGCGGCTAAAATTCGGACACAAAAGTGTATATTATCCATCCATTCAAACCCTTAATTTATTACCCTATAAAAATGAAGTTTTATGCAATTAAATAAACACAAAGTTGGAGAAATGGGATGGCGTATAAAATGTGCCAACCTGATCTAAGTGTTCTAAAAAGTTACCTGTTCGCAAAGGGTTCAATATTGAAATAAACGAAATGAAGTTTGAGCAATAGAATCAGGTGGTGCGACGTTATCCGATTTCATTGCTCCCGCGACAAACGTAACTGTGCATTTAACTGTATGTTGCCATATGTTGTGTTGTGGCGTCATTTTTTTCATCCTACATGATGCACAATGACTTCAAAAACTAAATTGAAGCGGCGCATTCAGCATGAGACGCTTGAACACGAATCGACTCCATTATCTGCGAGACAATGTAAATTGAGTCGCTTTGAAAGACTGAATTTTCCACAAATAAAGTAACAAGGGTATAAATCACTCAGAAGAGGGTAGAAATTCCGTTATATTTTGAAATAATGAATAAGCAAATAAAATAATAATATTAAACGTAAAAACATAAAGCTAAAAGAATAAAATTAGAAAGTTAGAAAGAATAGAAACAATCAAAGCTTCTGGAGCGCGCAAATGCAGCTAGCAGCCAAGAAAATATTGAACATACAATAAAAGCACCATAAAACAACATGAAAATCATTTAGAAATTAATATAGAACAATTAATAGGTTTAAGGAATCCACCAGGTGAACTAGGAGTTACCTGGAGCTAGGCTTGTTAACATTATATTTTTTACGCGCCCTTTCTTAGTTATTCGGCGCCATTTTCTAAGCGAGGGTGTAAGCTGCTTGCTTCTACTGGTAGCCGAATGTAAGTTTTATTTTTACCTTTCTTATTTCTACTAATTGGCTTTTTGAACATTTCTGAGTATCTATGAATTCTTCTTCTTCTTCTGATTATCAGGGTGCTTCTGGTCATATGAGATTTCAGTGAAATTCTGGTGAATTTTTCTTGACTTTTGGTTGAAATTTCATACAGAAAAGCATTCCTGTTGTTTCTTATTTTGAATCCACTCAGATGAGTGACGCCTTGATGAGATTCATCTGCTGGATTCCTTAAACCTATTAATTGTTCAATGTTTAATTTCTAAAAAAATTCATTTTGTTTTATGGTGCTTTTATTGAAATAATGAAGCTATAAATAATTTGTCACACATTACGTATGAGTTGCTAGAGCATGAATCGATTCCTTTATCGAGAGGTGAAGCTAATTGAGCCACTTTTAAAGATTGAATTTTTCACATATAAGGGAACAACGATATAAACTATCCGGATGAGAGTAGAAATTCCTTTTATTTATAATTTGAAAGAATAAAATGGCAAATAAAAAATATGTGTTGCAATTAACGAAAAACGCGGTGGTGGACAAATAAAAATAGGTTACAATTAATAAAAATCAAGTTATTGAAACTAACTGAGAAATAAACATGAGTTACAATTAATGAAAATAAAGTTATTAACAGAGGTTCAAAAAACTGTTTATTGGTTCAAAACAGGTAATTTTCTCCAAGCGTAAATTATTCAATTTTTCTTCAAAATAACCTCTGAATTAATTATAGTATTTTTGTAAGGATGATTATGCTCCTTCTTTAGTGGAATGAAAATCTGAAATAAGTTCAAATAATTCAGAATCTTTACATACACGCATATTTTCAAAGAAGTTAAAATAATTGCTAAGTTTATCTTGTTATTTTTTTGGGGGGAGAGAGGGTTAAGTACTGGAAATTGCAGAGTTTATATTTTTCTTTCCTAACGTTTGAAAGTTCAACATGACAAGGAAGAGATTTTGATGTCTACCATGTATTTTTACATAACTCTTCATATTTTAGGTTAGAACTTAAAGTATACTTATTAAATATTATTGGATAAGCTAGCTGGGAGAGAATGGTCCAGGCTAATATTATTTTATTGAATAATGTTAACTAATAGTTCTTTTATAAAGTAAAGCATGAAAGGATACTAACAACGAGTAGTTTGAATTTTAATAAGTGAAATTCTTTAGATGAATAATTACCATTAAAGTCATAGTTCTAATTTTAAAATGTACATAGACCAACTAGTTGAAGCTTTCTAAAAAATTAAGATGCATTTTTTGAAAAAAAATGATATTGTGGTTATGAAAATATAGAAAATATAGGCGATTTTTATATAGTATCTATTGAATGATAATGTGTAATCAATTGTATAATTTTTTTCTCATTATTTTCCCTGTATTTTACGTGGAAGCATATATATTTTTTATGTAAAGGTACTTTAAAGGTACTGTTAGATTAAATTCACTTAATAAATATTCTGTGAGAGGAAAAATTAACGCTGTAAAACATGAAAATTTCCAAAATTGTCTATAATTTTGGTCATCACAAAAACAATAAATATTTGAAATGTAATTAATTAAAAAAAAGTAATCATCTTTCAGTCATATAATTATCAAGAAATAGAAACTACCTTACCTTCTTTCTAAGCCCCTCTCCAAGATTTAGTTGCAGAACTTGCAACCAGAACTACCCAAGACCGATTTCATTATTAGTAATTTAAGCCTTTCTCCAATCCCCGCCCAACTCTTTCTAAGCCCTCCTTTTATTGTTAGATTCATTAAAGGGTGCATGGGAATGCTAAAAGATATAGCGCATCCGTGTTGCTAAGAGATACTGAGGTCTTCGTGCAGCGTGTTTAGTACACAATAGAAATCACAGACTAAGAAGCACGCAAGTTAGTTATACAAGGTTCTGACCTTATGGAAAGAGGGCTATAATTCTCATGAAAACAACAAATTGATGCGACTCACATTTCGTGACCTGTGTGCAAAAATTTGTGTCTTGTAGTCTCGAAACCCCTTTCATTATTCTGAGTGTTAAAAATAGTGAAGAACTGCACAGTTTTTACAACTATATTTTGTTTTGTGTCGTTTCTCACCTTAATGTACGACAGGTTTTAGGAAATCAGTGTAGTTATTCATAGTTCTTGATTTGAATCAGTGTAGTTATTTATAATTCTTGATTTGAATCAGTGTAGTTATTCATAATTCTTGATTTGAATCAGTGTTGTTATTCATAATTCTTGATTTGAATCAGTGTACTTATTCGTAATTCTTGATTTGAATCAGTGTAGTTATTCATAATTCTTTATAATTATTATTGTTTTTTATTAAGAATCCAAACAATGTGGAAAATTGGTTTTTTTTAAGTTCATTATTCGACGTTTATTATTTTCCTTTTTTATAGCATCTTCCTTCATTTCAACTACAAACTTGTATAGAGGCTTTTCACACATTTTTGAACGATTTTAACATAATATGAATCAGGTTTTTTGCACAAAATTTTGTTCTTTAAATGTTCTATTTGACTTCTCTTGCGCTTAGCTATCATTCTATATCTTAATTTGTACTGTAATAACACTCTTTGTTAAGATGTCTGTTAGGTTAGGTTATATTAACGTCCCGTTTTGAAGCAACACGAGGGCTATTTAGGGACGGACCTCGTAATTTTGAACCGCGGTCAGATGACGAGGACGACACCTGAGCTGGCACCCCCCTCTCCAAACTTCCGCGCCACACCAACGGGAGGACGTTTGGCCACTACGTATGATTTAGCGTGCAACAGGCCCCATACACGGCGGATCTTCGGTGGAATCGGGTTTCGAACCTGCGACCCTCCGGTCCCGAGGTCGAGACCTTACCACTAGGCCACCGCGGCCTCTGTTAAGATGTCTGTCTTAAGATATGTAGTTTTCCTCACTCATCTTCTGTAGATTAGATATACCGATTCCGTGGCTTTTACAACACTCTTAAATAACAAAATAGGAATATTTCTCATTGGAAAGAGCAAAAACACAGAGTTTTTTTCTGTTGTTTACGTACTAACGGCATTTTGTATTTGTAGAAATTTTATAAAGATCAGACGATAATTTAAAGCCTGAGCAAATAATTACTGTAAAAATAAGATGGTATTAATCCAAACTAAACGTTTACATAGTCCATTACAAACATTAAACCCTTGTATTATAGTTAGATCTGACTAACTGTTTGAAGCATATTATTATTATTACCAACCCTTCATGCAGCCAATGGATCCAATACATTCTTATGTGATACAAACGAAATGAAATGCTCCAGTTTGATTTTCGAATACATTGTGCATTTTGTTGGAGGAAAAAGAATATTATGTCAGCACAGTGTCGATTAACTGGAGTCAGATGAAATGCGGAGTTATATTTGTCACGTGATTGGGTTGTCATGTGAGTGGATCATATAAGATCTGAGGAATTATATTTTAAATTCGATTTTAGATTCGATTCTTCACTTGTAATGAAATTATTATCATTTGAGAATTTTCATAAACCATTTTTAAGAAAATGCGTGATTTAATATGAAAGGATAATTATGATATTTGAAACTGAACAGGGAGATTGAAAAGGCCTAGTTCTGTCACTTGAAGGGTTAATCAACCAGGAGAGAATTAGCGCGGTAAAGGTAATGATTAAACGGCATTGTAATGACACCTTCCTGTTTTAAAGTAACTTTGGTAGAAAATTAAACACATACATACATATATGTATTGCAATCATCCTATTAAAGACCGCTGAACTTTAATTTTAGTAAGTCAGTCTACTCTATGATGAAATGTGAATGAAATGTTTTCTTAACTTTTCAATATGTCTTTTCATTCTGTATATTTTTCATATGTTTAAGTTCGTGATGGGAATTATTCAGGTAAAAAATATTCAATTCTTTATAAAATTTTCACAACTTTCTAGCAGAATTTCAGCATGGGTTTTGTGATGAAAGATAACATTAACGGTCATTCACAACAGTAATTCACTTTTATTTCTGCAAATATATCGACTGTAAATTAAGTTTATTCAAGAAACCAATCATTAAGATAATTTAAGATTTTTATGTTAATATAAAGCATGAAAAATCTAAAAGAAAAGAAACAAGAAAGGAAGAGATTGGAAAAAGGATCAATTTCTAAAATTCCCTATGAGTAAGGATAGTAAATTTAGTTCTGCAACCTCAGTAACATCTTTTTCTTTAACATTTTTTTCATTAATATGTCAAAATAGTTCCATTCCCTAAAAAATTCCTGTTTTTATTTCTTCTGTTTTGTTTTTTTGAATATAGATGGCGCCATTGAACTAATGTTTCTTTAAAAATTTGCTGATTTCTTTTTTAAAAAAGAAAGTTAGCGTGGGTTTGTGATTATGGGAGGACATTTTTTCTTTTTTTCTCATTTTTGGGCTTGGGATAAGTTTATATTTATGATGGCTACCTTTAAAAAGCCAGATGGCTGATATTTTAAAAATCAATGCTTTATGTGTTTTGTTTTTCCTCTTTGTTTTGAAATAATGCTTTTTGATGTACAGATCTCCTTTGTCTTTTGTTGGGAAATTTCGGGCTAAGTGAAGCTATATTTGTCGTAATGCAAGCTTCTTACAGAAAAATTTCCCAATTATTATTTTGAATCCATTTCGAATAAAGTAATTAGACCTTGAAAAAATGGACTGGAATGGATTCCTTGTTTGTTTTTTTCGGTTACCGCTGAGTTTATCTTTGTTTTTTGGCTTTCTTTGTATGATATTTTCTTTATTCCTAAGTTATACGTCATTTCGACATGCACGCCAACGAATTTTTTGAGTAATGTTGAGCTGAAGCGAAACACATTTTTAAGCTCTTTTTCTACATGTGTTAAGATTTCACCGTACGATAATAGATTTCAAAAGCCGAATAGCTGTTATAGGATGCGATTAAAAATATTTTTTATCATTAATTAAATGATGTCATCGAAACCTCAGTCAGAAAATTTCGACAAATGTTAAGAAAAAATAATAAGTCAATTTTTACATAATTGCAGAGAGATGCCTTATGACAGCCCTAATGAATGTGTCACCATTGATTCAGTCAGGGCTTTTGTATAAAAAATTATTAAAATGGCATTTTAATGTGATAAAAATCTAAACTTTAAACCTTAAGACAATAAGACCAAATCGATTGAAACATAAACTGCTGTATACTAAATATCAAAAAACTTAGTAAGCGTTTTTTTGTGTTTAATTAAATTTAATAAAAACAGTTTTTCAAAGCACACTTTTATCAGTGTACTAAAAAGTTGAGGTTATTTTTATTTAACTTATTTTTTACTTTTTTATCTTCGATTTATAACTCATTATTATAAATATTAAGGAATCTTGAAATTACTTTGTTCTCAAATTTACTGCTAGGTGGCGCTTCTTGTATTGAATAAATATTAAATTAAATTAATCGATTAATTAATAATTAAGTTCTGAAAACATTAAAATAGTGTACTGTCATCGAGAAAACGTAAGTCAAGCACATCGGAAGCGAGTGAAAAATCGATTACGATTACCTTCTTCACACACATGAAACAAACTAGCTAAATGAAAGTGCTTAAAAATACATCGAATTGACATACAGAATCATTTTTTACAATTGCAATGGAAAATGAGGTATCATTAGAAGATTTTGATACACTTCAGAATAAGAAGAATGAGCGGTATTCGCCGTGTTTACAAAAAGATTTCGGCAACTAGTTTCCGGAAGGAATATTTACGCAGAATTGGCATTAGAAGCTAATGTTATGGGAACAAGTTCTCTAAATTAATCCAAGTACCAGATGCAGCAAATGTGGTAAATGAACCAAAAATAGGTTAAGTAATGTTTGGAATAAACCTAGAATTTCAAGATTTCAATTGAATTTATTTATACAACTATCTTTATTTTGGGAAACTGACAGTACGTCGGACGTTGATCACCTATTCAACCATATACACGGACATATCTTCACCCATTCAAAAAGAATGCTCAGACTACAGACGATTTTGAACAGTTTTCAATGGAGTTGATATGAATCCTGTTGTCGAAATAGTTTTTTTTAAATGAAAAGAAGAAATTTGGAAGTTCAGCCTATTTATTTAACATTTCAGTCCATAATTTCCATTCTACAAAAATAACTTAAGCTATCCAGAGCTCAGAAAATTACATTCAATTCATTTCAACATCATTCTTCGTGTGAATGTGTATTTTCTACCGAACACGCAAATCATTATTCTGCATTAAAATAATAATAAATAAAAAGGCAAAATCAGAAAAAAATTCGTAGAAAACTTCTGAAACAAGTTCGTTGATTAAAAACAGTTCTGTATTTATTTTGTGTATCTGAACAAAACATAGAAAAAAAGGCACAAAAGATTACTAGAAGTAATTAATCATTCAATGAATTGTGCAATTTTTTTCTATCCTGAAAGAACATTTGTGCTTATTTGAAATTAATTTTTGTGCAGCAATGAATAGTTGCTCATGATTAGTTTTTCGATAAGCGGTTACTTCACGAATTTTCCCTAAAAACTACGCTTTCTGATAAGCTGGTTACTTAAGAATTTTCCCTAAAAACTACGCATTACATGTTTGCTAGTTTTTAAGTAATCGAAATAGTTTCGAAAATTATTTTCTATGACAGTACTTGGCACCAGTTATTTCGCTTTTATCGTTTTAAACCAGTCCAATGTTCCAGCAAATATTAGTCACAGAAAACTTTTATTTCATTTTATAAGTTTTATTATTTTCATTATTTATTTATATTATTTTAAATATATATTTTTATTTTTTGCATCAGTCTATGGCATGATCATCATATTTACTTGCTGACGAGAATATCAAATATTTTTCTTATTATTAAAATATAAATCTTATGGCCTTATCAGCATGAGTTCTATTAAATGAAATGTAAAAGCAGGGTCATCTTATTCAACGGTTCTATTTAGGCTTTAACCCAAAGGTGCTTAAAAA
Source organism: Araneus ventricosus (assembly GCA_013235015.1). NCBI lineage: Eukaryota > Metazoa > Arthropoda > Arachnida > Araneae > Araneidae > Araneus > Araneus ventricosus. Next base: position 1,165 of record BGPR01004303.1, on the reverse strand, counting down.
TTTACAATATTGATTTTATTTTAATTTTGAACCAAAAAATATACCTAAATATTTTTAATTTTAAAGATTTTGTAATGTTAAATAACCACTTATGCAGTCGGACCTCTATTTAACGAACCTCTATTTTGCGAATTTCTCTATTTTGCGAACTTTTTCTTGGAACCAAGAACATTTTGCGAATTTTCTTCGTAAAATAACTTCCAAATAGCGAAGTGCATTCTCTATTTAACGAACTTTTTCTTGTGACCCAATATTTTTTTCTCCCTGTTTCTCAAAATATTTCTAAACATTTCAAACTTATTCTTTCTTTTAACACATTTTATGGTAATAAATGACAATGAAGCTGTAAAATGTCAAAGCGAAAGTGCTTGAGCATCGATGAAAAAAATTTAATTCTTCACTAGGTGGATAAAGGCGTGAAAAAAAAAAGGATATCGCTTTAAAATTTGATATTCCTCCAAACGGCTTATCAACCATAATAAAAAAAATCGTGATAAGATACAAAATTATGATTCATCGAATTCTTGTTCAAAACGTTTAAAAGCATGTGTCTATGAAGATGTGAATGAGGTAGTTTTGAAGTGGACAGTGTGAAAAATAAAAACAATACAGCAATGAATTGCGATGAAGACGAAGATGATGAAGATGGAAATGATCTTGATTCAGAAATCAACAAACTTTCGTATGATGAAATGTTAAAATTCATTAATTTTAATATAAAATTATTTTTTAAAATTTAATATACAGTGTATTCCCGGACAATGTTTTGTTTTATTCTTGTTTTCCTTGCAGATTTCTTTTTGATGGGTAAGATATATAAAACAAATAGATATTAATTAACAAAATAAAGGTGTGATTAATTACTTTTTTTAATAATATTTAGTGTTTATGAATTTAAAATCTGTTTTGTGTAGTTTAAAGTATTTTAAACGGTGAATCTCTATTTAACGAATTTTCCATATAACGAACTTTTTTCGGGAATTAGCGACTTTGTTAAATAGAAGTCCGACTGTATATCATTTCACAAAATATTCATACACAGACAATCAGTGAGAAAAACCCTAAATTATGCGTGTAGTAGAAGCTACCTACAATACGGAAGCTCACTTGTAAAATACTGCTTTGTAAAGACCCTGATTTGCACAATTGTAAATCGTTAATCAGA
>BGPR01004302.1:72338-115104 GCA_013235015.1 Araneus ventricosus | reverse complement strand
TTCATTACTTCCGTTCAGTTGTGTGCTCATGCTTCTGGATGAATGAGCTAATCTTTTAAAACAGATGCTAAATCATTTGCCTCAGACTCGAGTCAGACATTTTATTTGTGATTTCCTTTTCCATCCTAAATGCTTTGTGCTAGGAAAAAATGCAATGTATAGGCCATTTCAAGCTTAGCATGAGTGAGAATTTAAATTCTCGATATAAAGCATGGTCGAATAACCTCCGGCTTTCGATCGGGAGAGAATTATACAAGGATCACCATGTCAAACTCGCTTTCATTTAGAGGGAGTTTGGAAAGTTTCCAGAGCTAATTAGCCTACTCTCTTTTTTAGAATGGATGAGAAAAGGAGATAAAGCTATTTATTTGTGCCATTTCTTGAAGAAACTTACTGGATGCAGGCCAGTTTCATTTTGGCTGAAGTTGGGCTTCTTACATTGAGAACTCTTTCAAAAGAACGAACAAGGCATTGAGTTCTGTTTTCAGATTGATTAAGACGAAGGAAAATCATCTTCGATACTTTTTATAAACGCCTTTCGCTAATAGGCAGTCAATGTTGAAGGCCCGAGGCTCGTCATCCAGATCGAAGTCCATCGATTTTGTATCTTCTGTTTTAGTAAAGATTACAGGCAGGAAGAAATATATGCATAATAAATCACTTGTCTTGAGTGCATATATAAAGTACTCTCATGTATTGAAATGTCACAAATACAACGGCTTTAGTTTCGGAAAACATTGAAAATAAATTTCATTACTGAACTAGATTTGAATTTATATTTCTGATACGAATTCAAGACATTTGAGTATAAAATCGTCGCTTAACAAGCACTCACTTTTTTTTGTAATTTCAAAGGGGAAGAAAATACTCAATTTTTCGCAACCAATAACTATTATTTCTACTTTCTTTTGACATCTGATATAAAGACAAGACCCCCTATGTTTCTAGCCGAAGTGAAACAAATTCAGAATTAACTGTTATTGGTTACGAAATATTCTACGATTATTATTAATTACTTTCTTCCTCTTTGAAATTTCAAAAAAATTAAGTTATGTTGTGTTGCTTGTTAAGCGACAAAATGCGTATTGTTTATTAATTTAATGTGTCATTTCGTCTAGTAGAATTGTTATTTTGTCAGTGAATTGAAAATTTTTATTATGACTCTGAAGATAATATTGAATGTTTCCGAACAATATATATTTCAATGAAGAAAAATTCAAACCAAGAGGCAGTTAGAATAATTAAAAATGCTTGCATCGGGTTTCCGATTTCTTTCCTGTATTTAGTGTATCTATTATTTAGGGATATACTATACTGTATGTGTTGCCTTATAAAATATTCAAGACTTCTTAGTGGTCTTAATTAATCACTTTTACAAGGTATACCGGTTAATAACGTGGATCTTTTTCAAGAATGGCGTGACAGTAACGTAGCGTAGATACTCAGTGTGACGCATGTTATGTGATAGTACTGAGAACAAAATTCACAGTCACAGTCATCAAATCTTCATGTGGACATCAAACATGTCCGCAAGCGTGATATTTGTATGACAAACCATGGCGACATTCGTGTCAAAAAAAGAGAATTTGCAAGAAGTGTTACTTTATTGTGAAGAAAAATGGAGCTGAAAGTTACCGCATACTGTGGGATGCATATGGTGAACATACACCACCGCAAGATTCGTGTGAATGCTGGTTTAAACGGTTTAGGAAACTACTACGGAAAGAAGACAATGCTGTTTATTTGGTGGGATTTGGAGGTTGAGGTGTATCATGAGTGTCTGAAATCCAGTGAAACCATCAATAGTGCTCGCTACCACGTCAATTTAAACACGCATTGTTCGTCAAACAACCACAATGAGCCAGCCGACAGGAAAAGATAATTTTGCTTCATGAAAACGCATCACCACAATGCACCTAAACCAGTGAAAAACACATTAAAATTTCTTGACTGTGAAATATTACGCCACCTGCTGTATTCGGCAGACCTTGCGCCGTCCGATTTTCACTTGTTCCGGTCGATGCCTCCCACACTGTCTCAACAGGACTTCCGAACGTATGAAGATGTGGTCCGATGGATCACGGATTGGTTTGCATCCAAAGACCCTAAGTTCAATTAGGTTTGTATCCACACCTTTTCTGACTGATGGTGAAAATGAGTAGCAAGTAATCGACATTACTTTGAATTAAGCACTATTATTGTTTGTCTTCCATTTCTCGTGTTTTCTTTTCATCCAACTACCACATTTTTAATCAGTTCACCTAATATATATTAATTTTAAAAGTATAAAAATTTACTATAAGGATATTACTATGACGACAAAGTTCTACTGTCTTCCATTTTATATTACATTGCTGTTGTTATCATTGGTATTCAGCAACCTTTGATATCAAAATGTTATTTTCGATTTAACCGGAACTAGTATACAAGAAAAAACAAGATTTTTCTTTATAGTAGTATTTTCTTAATATTTTATTAGAAAAATTCGAAAATAAAATGAAAATTCTTAGATTTCAGTTCATTAAAACTATTCAAAAAATACTAGTAAAACACTTGAACCACAGTTTTCAGGTACTTAAAATAAATCATGAAAGTACAGCTGTAAAGGAAATAATAGAAAAAAGGCTCAAATTTAAAAAAAAATCCCAGCACATTTTTTAGAAATTGAAATAAATAATTTTACTATAGAACTTTCACCAAAATCATAGGATATTATTCTTCATTTATTAATACCTTTCATCCTTCTGGGCATTATTTTATCCTTTATTCAATACATTTTGAGAGAGAAAATCTGTAATTTGAATTGGTTGCTTTTAAGAGAGAGATGTTTCATTCAGTTCGTTCTTCGTAGTTCCGACTTGAGCTTAGTTTGTTATATTAACTCCATATTTTAAAGCAACATGAAGGTTATTTTTGGAACAAGCATCATAATTTTGAACCTTGGTTTCATGATAAAGGTAACACCTGAGGAAGAACTTCCCTTTTCAAATTTCTATTCCACGTCAATGGAAGGATATTTGACCCTCAACGTCAAATTAAATGTACAGTCGCGGGAAAAAAAGGAGCCACCCAGTATTATTCTGCGATCGTTCATTGGGCATTGAAAAGGAAGGTACCGATCTTCATGAAATAATGGATACTAAAAGTTTCTATGGTTAATAATTTCGTAAGGGGTCATCTAAATGCTTAAACTTGCACTAACTTCAAAATTTTCAATAGAAACACCCACTTTAGATATCATAAATAAATTTCTCATGAAACAAATACTCCAAGAAATAAATTTTGGTTAATATGACATGAACATATAGGAAGATATTCGACATTTTGTGTTCTAAATGGAAGAGGGGTCGTCTCTACATTAAGATAGAGAAGTTCTCTGCTTGCGTTTAAATGTCGGTAATAGTATTTTAAATTATTTCGCACTTTGAATGTTGCTTTCAAAGTAATGATCTACATTTTAAAATCGTTAAAAATAAATAGTATAATATTACACCACTTTAATTTATAAAATTTTAATCTGTATATATGAATTGCTAAAAGTTCATATATTTAAATTTTATAAAATAAAGTGGTGTAATTATTATATTTAATAATAAAACGGTTTCGACATATATGACGCCCCTTAAGTGAATCGTTTTACAGCGAAAATAGAAAACTTAATGTAACTTCAAAACTCCTCGTACGAATATGCTGAAATTTTGCATAGGCTTATCAAATGACCATCTGCTTCGATTACTGTTAAAATTATAAATGTTGCTATTCAAAAAATTTTAACATCAATTTTGATAAATAATTTCAAAAACTCAAATTTTTTTGAAATTAAAAAGTAAAAGTGTAAAATGTGCAGAATAATTCATACTAATACATAAAAAAAATTTAGGTCAATAGCTATATGACTTCTCAAGATATCAATAAAAATTGAATATTTTACTTTAACATTAGAAACTCAAAATTTCATTTGCTTATAATTTTAAAAAATACTGGGATGATGAAACTTGATATTCCAGCTTAATTTTTCATGAAGTTTCGAAATTTGTTAACAAATGTATGTGTTTCCATTGGAAACTTTGAAGTTAGTGCTATTATAATATCTATATGACCTCCTATGGAAATTTTAAACAGGAAACATCTTACTATACATTATTTCCTTAAAATCGGTACATTTTGTTTTAATACACGATGAACGACAGCAAAATAACACTGGGTGGATACTTTTTTCTTCGAGACTCTATATCAGGTTTACATACACTGGTTCATTGGAGGAATGGATTTTCGAACCTGGAACTCTCTAGTTCCTTAGATAAGACTGTATTACCAGAACAACGGTACCCTTTATGATATTTTAACAGTTTTCATATTTCGATGCTTTTTAAATCGAATCAGAGTCATAAGTTGCATGCCACATGGAGATTACCTGCATTCAGCATAAAAACCGAGAAATAAATTTTTTCAAGAAATTATTTGTGTTTTATACCTCTCTTTATAATGAGTTTGAATTACTTATATTTTTTTGTAGGCATTCGTGAAAAAATCTTGCAAGTGTTCTGGATAAAAATTTGATTTTCAGAACGTAGATAATGTTTTACTCCACTTTTTATACTATAAATTCACCAATAATTTTCCTTAGATTTAGTACTTATGCAAATAATAAATAACAAAGGGTGAAAATTGTATCAAAAATACTGTACATGCTATTAAGTAAGCTTACGGTTAAAAGAAAAGGTAATTATAGAAGTATTGTTTGATGGTATTAAGAAACTTAAAGTTTCGATCTGATGTCTTGTCCTCAACATAGGAAAAAAGATTTATAGAGAATTTCATGGCACGAAAACATTTTTGTTGTTGTTGGGCAGTAGATACATTTTCTTTGAAGCTGTGAGTGGTGAGGAGGAGGTGATTTTCTGTTTCATAGCGAGCCTTATCTTTACCTTCTGTTTGTTTGAAGTTTGTCAATACCATCGGTAGATATTTTTCTTTTAGAAATGTTTTGAACTGTTATTTACGACTTTCGTTGTGAGAAACAAGAACAGAGGTGATTTAATCTTTTATTAAAGATAGCATTTTTTCATATATTATAGAACTTTAGACTTGTAAAGTAATTTTCTATATTATTTTTATTGAAGTTAACCACTCAAACGGCTCATACTAATTAGCACTGAAGTAAAATTTTGTAGTAAGTCAAAGAGCATTCTTTTTAAAATTGTTTTCTAATAGAGTCATATAAATACTTTATACTTTCGTATTTCTCTCTTTCAGACTGGTGATTTATGGAAAGTGATTTATATGTTATGTATATGTGCATATTTGCATATACTTGTGTTTGTTTATTTTTGAAATTTATGCTTACATTTGCTTTCTTTCCAAACCATTTATTATTTTGTACTAATTGGCCATTCTATTCCCTTTTTAATTTCCACTTCACTAATTAATTATACGTCTTACTGCTTAATTGCATTTATTCTTAATTCCGTTTTACTAGTTAACTATTTTTAATAAAATAAATTTATCTATCCTAGTGTAGAAGTTTTCTTTATTGATTATTTTCCCTTAATTTTTATATTTATTTTGCTTTCTTACCATAGATATTCATGTCCAATTTCACTTTAAATTTACAAGTGGATAAACATTTTTTTAGTTTATCACTTCGTCTAAGGAGCTACACAATATCATGTGCAAAGTTTATTTCTGAAAGGGGAGTTTATAAAATAGTTATGCTGAGAGGTTAGAAATGAATTCAGATGTGGGAAAAGTATTTTTTAAAAAAAATTATCGTGTAAAATTAGTTTTTGTTAGATAAAATTTTCGGAAGATATCGCGGAAAAACGCCAAAATCTTTCTAAATTTTTTATAACATTTTGGACTTGGTAAAGTTGACAGTGACCTTTATCTTGTATTGAAGACCTTATGTTTGGAATTTGTTCGAGATTGGACAAAAGCTGTCGATTTGAATTAAGGAACACACACTGAGAAATACACTCTGCATAAAAATATGTACAATAAACATTCAAAACCACAGCCTCCTAACTACAGAGATTAAGGCTACAACGACTTACATTAATCCAAAACTTGCCTGTAAGCGACGTTTCTGGAGCGTGCTGTTGTCAAAAATCTATTTCATCTGCTTACAAAAACTTTACTATATTTGCCTTTGTTGGAATTTGAAGTTCGTAGATGTGCTATCCAGCTAAAAGGGGATGGAAATGGTGGTGCGTTCAAATTTTCATTTCCCTATCATTCCTTTAAAATTTAAAATAAAAAGAAAATTCCAAGTAGGTGAATTATCGCCTTACCATAACAAACAATTTTTGTATTTAAAATTTTTTGATAGCTGCAATTGCTTAGAAGTAATAAACTGAAAAGTGAATACCCCCTCCCCACTAACTAAAGTACATTTAACCTATGCATGTTACCCCTTGTTGGAAAATTCTCGTCATTTGCAGATTCTTCCACCCTCTCTCATTCTTGCATCTCTAATTCTTATGAAAATAGAGGGCGAAATATTCTTTTCCTTATATATCTTGACTCAAGGCTTTTGTTCATGTTATCTTGTGAACACGATAACTAGAGTAATTTGGATTAGATTGCAACCGGCGAGAGATATGTTGTAAAGATGGTGAAAGTGTCAACCGATTTCGTAGATGCGCTATACAGCTCAAGTAGGTGGAAATGGTGGAGGGTTGAAATTTTCGTTTCTCCGTAATTCGCTTATGTTTGAAAATAGAAAGAAAATTCCAATTAGGCGAATTATTGCCTTATCATAAGGAACAAGTTTTGTATTGAAAGGGTTTTGATAGCTGTAATTACTTACAAGTTATGAGCTGAAAAGCCATTTTCAATCCTCCCAACTTATCATTTCCTTATAATTCCGTTACGATTGAAGATGGAAAAACAATTTCAAGGGGGCGAATTAATGTATTATCATAACAAACAGCTTTTATTTTGAAAGCTTTTTAACAACTGCAATTGCTTAGAAGTTATGAACTGAAAAAGGATTTTTAATTCCCATCCCTCCCCCAATTATCCTTTTACCATAATTGCCTTACGATTTAAGACAGATAGAAAATTCCAAATAGACGAATTATCATCTTATCGTAACTGATATACTCGATGTTGCTCCGGATTAAAATGGTTTAATTTATAATATTTTTAAAGTAAAAACTACTATTATATAAAAATTACAATACACAAAATCCTCTTCTGATCTGAAAATTGAACTAAAATGGTCAAAATTCAAAAATTAATAAAAAAGCACAGATTTCGTTGATAGGTTTACGGTAGTGCTTAAAAGTTACTATTATTAACAACAAGATCTGTACAAAATTTTAGAATTATAGGTTAATATCTTCTGCAGCCTCAACGGCGCTGAATTTTGGAAATTTAAGTCGAATTTTTAAATAAATACACGTTTTACTTACCTCATTATATTGCGAATAGAAACTTTATTCAATCTTTGAAAAATACAAAATTACAACTATTTTTTGTAATCTTTTTTGGACTCAAATTGTGACATTTGTTTTCTGGATTCTAGGGTAGCTCTGATAAATCCATACCTGTTCTGCGGTCCAACTCTGTATCTGGAAGCTTCAGTGACGAGTTTCACAACTCGCTCAACTGCTTGCGTGTGTGAAGTAAATTTAATAAAGTCCCAGCCGTCCATTGGCAGATCGTCCTGTATCATCTTCAGAAGTTCAGGACAACTGATCTTTTCTAGTTCTGGGATAGAGCCGATGTCACATAAAAATCTTGCCAGTCAATGAGATCTACGTAGTCTGAATGGATACGAGAAGCTGCCACTTGTTTCTTTTAATAGTATTGAATGTGAATTGCTAGGAATTGATCCCACCAATCTAAGTTGTGATCAGAAATATTTATTAGACATTTTCACAGTCATTAGTTCTTACATTGGTTCTTCAGATCTAGTGCAGCGCCAACCAGGCACATTGAAGTTTGCCCGCTGGCAAATAGCTGCGATTCGAATATTGAGGGTTTATATATCAACATTAGACCTATCAAATGAGTTGATAACTTCGGTTGTATTCATTCTAATAGTTTATGCACCCTCATGGTTCCGAATTAAGGTTCATCATTCCATAAAGGATGGTGCTAGACACTTGTGCCATTTCATCCACTCATCTCGATACTTGCCTAAGAAGCCACGTGATATAATTTAACCAGTTATTTCTCGAAACGCTTACTTTGCGGCTCCAGAAAATATGCTTTTGGATATGTTAACTGATGAGAGATGCCATATTAGAACCCTTGCAGCTCGGCGAATTATCAAGGCAAGGGAAATTGGCCCAGATGGTAATAGTGTTCGTAAATTCGCTATTCCTGCTGTTAACTTTCGAGCTACAGACTGCGTAGATCTCATTGACTGGCATGCTTTTAATGTCTCACCGCCTACAGTTATCAGACATATCAGTTGTCCTGAACTTCTGAAGATGATACAGGACGATGTGCCAATGGACGGCTGGAACTTTATTAAATTTCCTTCATCCACGCAAGCAGTTGGGCGAATTGTGAAACTCATCACTGAAGCCTCCGGAAAAAGAGTTGGACCGCAGAACAGAGATGCATTTATCAAAGCTACCCTAGAATCCATAGAACAAATGTCACAATATGAGTCCAAAAAATATTACAATAAAATAGTGCTGTTGAAATTTCGTATGTCTCAAAGGTTGAATCAAGTTTCTATTCGCATTATAATGATATAAGTAAAACGTGTATTTATTTAAAAATTCGTCTTTAATTTCCAATATTCAGCGCCTTTGAGGCGGCAGAAGATATTAACCTATAATTCTAAAATTTTCTAAAGCATTTGTTGTTAATAAATAGAAACTTTTAAGCACTACCGCAAACCGATCAACGCGAAATCTGTGATTTTTTTATTAATTTTGGACCAAAGCTGTCGATTTGAATTAACATTCAATACCACAGCCTCCTAACTACTGGGATTAAAGCTACAACGACTTACATTAATCCAAAGCTTGCCTGTAAACGACATTTCTGGAGCGTGCTGTTGTCAAAAATCCATTTCATCTGCTTACAGAAGCTTTACTATTTCTGCCTTTATTGAAATTTGAGCGATTGACTTATGTTTTCTTTTAGGCATCGTTAAAACACAACTCTGAATCCCGTATTGCTCAAAATTATATAATTTCAATTAAAATATTGCTTATTTATTATTTCGTAGAAAACTCAGGTAAAGATGACAGGCGAGATTAACTGCAGCGATTTTTTAATCTAATTAAATAAGCTTTAGGATTCTTTTAGAACCAATGAGAACATTGCCAAACGATATTTGAAAAATATAAGCAGATACATCGGAAAATAATGGTAAAGTAATTACACCGTTGCCTAGCACCGGAGTATCATTAAATTTGCTTTATTTGAAAATCGTCTGCTTATAATGAACTATTTTTTAAATTTTGAAAAATTAATAAAAATTGAAGGAAAAATGTCACAGATATAAAATTGGTATCTTTAAAAGGTAAAGTTTTGAGCTTTAAGATGGTATAAAAATAATTTTCGAGGGATAATTTGTTCCGAACTGTCAGCGGAAATACGGTTTCGGTTAATTTGTAATTAACTGGCTATTTAATTAAATTTTTCGCTTTGAAAAGTTGACAGGTGTCTTCCCCTTCTCTTAATTAACAAGTGTGCAAAGTTTGGTTCAAATCGACGCAGTGGTTGAGGAGAAGATGTGGAACATACATACATACAAACAAACATACATACATATACACAATGACTTTTATTTATATTAAGATGATATGTAAGGAAATTAAACGCAGTATTCATTTTATTGCAGATCTATCACTGATGTAAAAAATTTTAAATGTTTTGGGAGAAATAATTACTACTGTATGAAATTCTGTAATGTAAATAGCATCATAATTTATGCAAATCTAAGTTGGTTGTGCGTTTTGTCTGTGAGATATTCCTATGTGTAATTGGATAATATTGAAGTCTAAAATTTGAAAAATAAATATTTTTATCAATGCAATAAAACAATTAAATTATAAAGTAAAGTAAATAATACACGTGCGTAATTTAAAGAGATATATTGAATATACGCGGCAAAATTATGAATATTCAAAGTTTATATTATTTTGTCATTTCTGTTTAAACCAATAAGCAATAATTGTTCCTAAGTTACATAATTTTACTTTTTGGAGACAGCAAACACATTATTTAATTTGTTTTTGCTTCGAAATTGAAAAATATACAAAATGTGGGCGCTACGATATTATTCCACAGTTCAAAAATATGTTTAATCAGTTTATATATCAGAGAACAGGATTAGGAAGACCATATTACGATATATTAAACTTATATTAATAATTTATATAGCATCTGCCAAATCTAGAAGTAATGTATTTTCAGATACAGCAATATTATGCGTTATATAAGGAAGATTTTATATTTTTAGTTAAGTTATAGTTTATTAAAATATTTCTCGTTTTAAATGTATGCTTATGTTAGGGTTAGGAATTAACCAGTATGTAAATTTAAAAGGAATAATGCTATTTCTGAATAATAGCTCTCAATAATACTTATTTTTATACTCAGTGTATAAAACAGAATCCGTACTGTTTTGTTTAAAATAAGATAACCTTTTTGTTTTCAAGATGAGAAACACAATTTATTCAAAATATTTTCCATCCGCAGCAACAGCGACCATTGAGTTTTAAACAAAAAATGGATTTATTTAAGATGAAGTTAGATTGTATTGAAATAATATTGACATCTAGGAAATTTCAGATGTCTTATAAGAACTGCATTGCATTTTAGAAATATCAAGTTGCAACAGTAAAGAGAAATGAAAATCTGACAGAGCAATATCTGTTGAATAATGACGGTAGGGCAACAAATTACCAGGAAATTATTTCTAGAATTTCCTTTACTGGTCTTATAACAAGTGGATGAGTAGGACTTATTTTAATGTAGTAAAATAATTATTATTTAGATTTTAACGGACTTCACATATAATTAATCAAATATAAGTTAATATTGTGTTAATATATAAATATTAATGTTTGCGATGTAAATACAATGATTCCACGATTCAGTTACATGCAAGTAGTACTATAACACAAAAAAGCTGCAATAAAAAGAAATAATATACAGATGAGAATCAGAGAAATAATGAAGAGCAAAGTTATCACAACAGTGAGAAAATGCTATAAAATGCACATGAAATTTTACATCAATTTAGCCATCTACGATAAGTTACACTGAAAGCACTTCATGACTTTCTTGGTGCGTATTTTTCATATTTTGGGCAGCATTTATCTTTTTGCTTATTAAGATAAATTTAGCACTTCTGTGCATTAAGTCGATTTGGTTAACACAGTGTACCATGTTTCAACTGTCATGATACTGGTTTTCCGGGAAACGTTTCCACAAATGGAATTTCTTAGCAAAAAATTGATACTGATTCAATTTGTGTAAGTAAAGCCTGGCAACAATCCAGTAACACATGTATTAGGAATCATTGTCTTTTGTGTTTCGTAGGAATAGCCTCAAAAGTTTCATGGGATCTTTAATTAAAATTAGAGTGCATAATTGCATTTGCCACTAAAAAGGGATCTTTTTCCAAGTAAGTTTTTTTCTTAAAGTAGTTTCTTAGGAGGAAGAGAAAAATGCGATTTTTCAGTTTTAATTTAGTTTGAAAGTACATTAGATTAAAGACATGTATGCAACACAGTTGTTCTTAAATTAAATTTATAAAAGATAGTTGAAATTCTTGGTATATTCTTGAATACTAGTATAGTTAAATTTTTTTTTGAAAAATAAAGGAAGAAAAGTTATGAAATAATATCTCGTTGCCAGTTAGTGTAGACATAACTAAACAGAATTAAATGCTCAAAATTAATTGAATGTTATTTTAAAATAAAAATATAGCGATAAAGTTGTGAACAAAATTATATATTAAAAATTCCTGGTCTAAATTTTAATTCATGTATAAAGTAATGCAGCAACTGCAATAATTAAATTACTGCCAATTATTAGATAGAGTGGACAATATTTTATAAAGATGCAATATTTTTAACATTTTTATTGCAAGATATATCGCAAGACAACTAAATAAAAAACAATTTGGTACACCTAAAAATAATTCTTTATACACAGAAATATAGACAGAATATTAGATGAAAATTACAGAAAGAAATAAAGTGAAAGCATTTGATGAAAATTTCACAAATAAATTTTAAGAAAACATTAAATGAAAACCGGATTAAACATAGAGAGAGTATTAAATGGGAGACGAAATAATATATTTGTAGAGGGTTTAAATATTTTTAATCGAATAGACAATAGCAGAAAACGCATTGACATTAAAAAAATAAACTATTTTTATTTACAATAATATCCAAAAAAATGGTTAAAATATATTTTAGAAATGTTCCGATAATAAGTATATAAAAACGATAAGTTGAAATGTTATAAATACCCTGTTGTTTATGTTAAAAGCCTTATAAACATCCCATTTTTGACGAGAGAAATTCTTATGAATAGCCGTTAAGGTAAGCTGATTTTTTTAATTGCATTTAAATACGCTTAGCCAAAATACTCTGTATATATTTACATAAGCAAACAAAACTTCCCGTATAAGAAAATATTTCTTTTATAAATACTAAGAATGAACTAAGAATGAAAATTAATGCTCTAAATGAAAAATAAAATCTTTGTTAATTTATATTTTAGGAAAACAGATGGCATAGGCAAAATTTAGAGTATTTCCACTCTTTGAGGTATTTATGGTTCCCGGAAATTAGTTATATTTATAAATAACAACTCTCCTATGCTCCCATGGGCCCAAAAATATACCATTTAGTAGATTAAGTAGTCTTTGAAATATATCAGCATTTTGTAAAAATTTGTTTTATCGTTTTAGGTCGCATTAACTTTAGTTCTCTTCATATTTTCCGGGTTAACATTATAGTCTGACATGCTTGAAAAAGAAGTATTCTCAACATGTGAAAATCATCAAGTTTCGGAGAGAATATAAATGGAAATATAAAACTTAAAAATGGTGAGAAGAAAAAAGAAAGAATGAGACAAAGAGAGAGAGAAAAAAAATAAAAAATACCTTATTCATTTACATCAATTCATCTTAAATTTAAAAAACTCAGTTTATGAGTTATATATATTATTGTTATATTGTGAATAAAATTAAAATTTTCATACAAATTACTGCTTTGCAATTTTTTTATTTATCATTTCATTGCAATTATTGGTTCTGTTTTTAGTTTGTTTGGGATCTGCATTTAATTGATTGATACTTGAGAATATTTTTTAAAAAAATTGTGAGTTCTTCATAGAGACTAAATTTATGAAACATGTGTTATCTAAAGGAAACCATTATGATATGAGTCTCTATTAAGATTTAGAAAGGTATAAGCATTGCAGCGAGCACAATTTTTGTTGTTCTCTAAGAGAAATAAAATTATGAATATTTTTTCACACATCAAATATTTTTTAACTTGAGTATATAATGGAATTTTATGGGAGTTGAATATTCTGAGTACCCAAATGTACTTATAAATTAAATCCGTTATTAAAATTGCAATTCGACAATTAATACTCGAAGATTCAAGTTTAAAAAATATTGATTTGTGGAAACCCCTTATCATTTTGTTTCTCTGATAGAGCAACATAAATTCTGCTCGCTGCAATGCCGATATCTTTCTAAATCTTAATGGAATTCTTTCTGGAATTTTTACATAAGCACTCTTAGATTTCTAGTTATGACATCAAGAAAGGAAAATTACGTTATGTTTCGCGCATGCGCAATTAAAAATTATTTGCTACAAATACTCATATTTTCTAAAATATTCCAGGTCTTTATTTTAATTTTTATTATAGTGCTTTGCTATTACATTGTCACGTATTCTGTAAGTTTCGTATGAATTGGTTGGTTCTTGCTATAAGCAAAACAACAACAACATGAGGAAAAGTTTGGTATTTTTTTTTAAAGAAACACTTATATTCTCCCGAATATGCAAGCTATTTCTACGAAAATGCATGTGAACAATGTGCACTGCAAACAACACAAACGGCAAACGTTGCTAATCATTTTCATCTTTCTATGAAGTGGGGTAAGGTGAAATCCCTTTTCTTCTTCATCAATTTTTAGACAGTTCCCTAAATAGCCTCGTGATCAAATCTTCACTGTAAAATGTAAATGCCATCGATTGCACATCCCACGATCCTCGACAAATGATTATAAACCATTGAATTCAAATAATTCAAATGTTTCTCATTTTATCAATTTATATTTAGAATTTATATTATTATAAAAGGTTAAATTCAATTTATTGTTATTATTTTTATAGTGTTTTATTATAGTATTAAAAGTTTAATTTAGAAATAATATTTTCACTTTAAATGCGGAACTGTCTTTGGGATAATGCTCAAGTCCTAACTATATTTATAACTACTGAATTGGTATTTTATAAGTTATATAATTTCTCGTTTTTAATCTTGAAAGATTTTGTGGATTTATTCCCCTATTTTTTTTGTTTCCCCAGCAATTGGCTCTCGCAGAGTGTTGGCGCCACAAAATCTCGATTTAATGCGACATATCAGTTCCCAAAGCTGATAGGCATTTGATTGTTGGAATTCCAATTCTAGGTTGTCTTTCTCGATAATGAAATAGTCTTTAATCAAACTATCTTTTGTATTTCATTGGTATGGTTATTGATATGGTAATTTGATTTTAATTTTAATTTTAATTTTTAGATTGATATTTGTATATATTTAAAATATAACAAATGTTTTATTAATTGAAATATTTAAATAAATAAATATATATATATATATAAGGTTAACGTATTAAGTTATGTAAATATACAATAATTACTAAGGATGTCCCGAAAAGTGGAATAAGCGTTTACTTCCTTAAATATTGATCCTAGAAATATATTTCCAATTCCAAAGTTTCATCAAATAAGGTAGGAATTTTTAAAAAAACTACTTTGATGTACAAGGGGATTGATAACAAAAAGTTACAAAAATTAAAATTTATATCGTTCCCGTAAAGCAAAAATGTCAATTAGTAAAATGCTTTTCTTACATTTATCTATTTACATACAAAGGTTGCACGCTTCTATCTGCAAATTTTACAGAGATATAAGAAGACAAAGTTATTCCCTTTGGATGACGAGAAGGCTTAACAGAAAGATAAAATGTGAAAACGAATTTATTGAAAGAGGGAATCTAAATTATTGAACAAAAATATGACTAATCTCATCTATTACTCATCTCTACGACTTTGAAACACGTATTCTCACCATGATAGTTTTTTATACCACTAAATTGCGCCACTAAAGATATGGTGACGTTAAAACTCAAATAGATTATTTTACCTGCATCGCGTGTAGTCCGCTGTGGTCATGTGGTTATTGTTCCTGCCTGCCCACGCTATGAACGCCGGTACCATTCCCGGCCAGGATGTGTTTGAAATTTTGTCATAATCTGAATCGTACAACTAAGTTGAATTACAAATTAGATTAAATGAAATGCATAATTAAGTCTTGACTGCAGAAAAATCTGAAAGTATTTGGAGCATAGTTTTCTTTAGATATTCTACATTTTCTTCTGAAGAAAACATGTTCCAAATACTTTGCGATTTTTAAAGATTTTTTTAGCTGGGTAGTTATCTGAATTGTATAAAAAAATTTACATTCCTGTTTTTCTGGAGAGTGACACTTAACAACAGAAATCGAATATCAAGTATCCAGCCAAGTTCCTGTTTTGGCAACGTGAAAGTGAATCCGAAACCTAAAAACACCCAATCAAAGAGTAATAAGAAAAAAAGAGCGCTAAGGCGAGATGTCTGTCTTGCTTTATCATTCATTTTCTCTCTTCTTTTCTCGTTTTCATCTTTTATCGTTGATAGACGAACTCTCAGAGTTGAAAAGTAAGCATATAAGAACGAAAATACGAATTTTTAAAATAATTTAGTGAGTTCTGCAACTCTAAAGAACGAGTCGCCGCTGCCGTAAGGTAAATTTTAATTATACGCACAACGCTGACATCAAATAATTTATTATTCTTTTCCGATATTAGGCTATTTTCATTTTTTATATTAAATTTTATTTTCTCAAGAGGTTCTTCCATTCTTTATCGAATCGATAGTTGCAACTATCTGCCAATGAAAATGAGTAACAAATGCGTCATTGGTAAATTTTTTTCAACCCATAATGATTGGATTATATATAACTAGAAAAATACTTGCATTTTGTAGTTTTTCTAAGTTGAGTTAATTTAGATTTCTGCAATAAACATCTTCATATAATTTTGTGGGCAGCAGGGGTGGCGCCAGATGGGGAAACGGGGGGTAAGGGCCACCCTGTCGTGGATGCTGTGCGCCCCCCCCCCCCCGTCGGGGAAAATTTTTGTACGGGGTATTCAAATGTAGTTGATAAATAATAATCTGGCGAAAATTTGAGACGAATTGCATTACGCTCGTCCCCCCTGTCGGGGATATCATGCCTCCCGTCGGGAAAATCGGCCCCCCGTCAGGCAAACTCTAGCGCCATTCCTGGTGGGCAGCCCCTTGAAATTTAAAAATAAATATATCTCTGCAAGTTTTTTAGACCGAATCTTGAAACTTAGTTTATATATAGAGGAAGGTAGGAGAAATATTTCAATCATTGACACTTTTGCTGTATGAGAAAAGTATAAAAATTTAATTTTCTTAATTTTTTCGACTTTCACAGAAGCCAAAGTGTTTCCACACAAATTTCTACCTCATTTGATGAAACTTTGTAACTGAAAGTTTGTATCTGAGTGCAATATTTAAGGAAATAAATGACTGTTCCACTTTTTTGGATACTCTGTACATATATAATAATAATAATTTGAAAAAGCAATATTACACATAAATAGAAGAACAATTTTAAGAAATTGAGAAAACTATTTCTGTGGATTCTACTGGGGGAAAACGCCTAATTTGAACTATTTTTTGTATGCCGTTTAACAGAAAAAAAGAACTAATTTATATCATTAATAAACCTCCCTTCTGATGAGCGGTTTATCATGATATTTATTCTATTTTGCAAGTTTTCTTCTTTTTGTTTCTTTTTTGCATTGATATATATATATATATATATATATATATATATATATATATGAAGCAAAACATAAAAAAACAATAAAATAAAATAACAAACCTTCATAACAAATTCGAAAGGAATGAAAAACGAAGTAATGTACATCCGAATAAAGATAAAAATGCGAATATTAACAGATGGAAACAATATTTCACATATGCAATGAATGCGCTGAAAGCTTCAATTTCAAAAGTGCTGTGGTAGGTAGAGTACAAATCGTTAAATGAGAGTAGATCGTAAAATAAAAAACGCAATTAAAGCACAATGACGTTTCTTCAGGGGAAGTCATTGTGAATTGCTAAAATATAAAAAGTATGACATTTCCTTGCAATCAGTTACGCCGTAAGGCCTAAAATACTGATTTTCATCCCTAATGTCAAATCAAAAACAGAAAGAGGAGTTTTGAATAATTGAAACCAAAAGTACGATGTGATATAACATTAGAGCAAAGTAAGAATAAATTTTACGTACCAGACGTGTAACTCGATACTTTGTTAACACCCCTTCAACCACCGCCACGTCAATATATATATGCCAAACATATAATAGGATGAATAATTCTTTAATTTGAGGATTAAATTTTTAAAAAATTGTTTTTCAAAATCTAAAATATTTTAATGAAGAAATAATAATTATGGGGAATAAGATTTGTTCAATACAAAAAAGGTATACTATTACTTCGGGACTGAAATTATTTTCTTCAATATTTCAACTTTTTAAATATTTTTGGTTGTTGTAATTTAAGGAAAAAATGAAATAAACACTGAAAAAAGTCGTTCTTGCTCTCCAAGCGATAGTTTGATATCAATAATTTGATGCCAAATTATTTATGTAACTGAAAACCAGGAAATTAAGTTTTCATATTTGCTTCTATCAATTCTTGTTTTAAGATTGAATGCCAAAACTTGCTCGAGTTTCACTAGCCGACGGAAAGTCTCCGTCCACCATATTTATCATGTCTTATGAGATCCTCAGCTATGATGTTTTAACTTATTGTAAGGGGAAAAGTTTGATTTATTAGAATTTTGAGTTTCCTATGAAATGCTGAATGAATATTTTCAATTTCCATTCCAGTCTCAAAAATAAATCTCTTTTGATGGTTGATGTACGTAATTTCTTGGAAAGCTAAAAAGTTAACTGTTGATGAAATTATAAATAAATGCTTGAAAAGGCGAATTATTTATACTTTTTAAAAATTGAGTGCGCCATTTAATTCATACAAAAATGCCAAAATGTATTATGTCAGATTTTAAAGTTAAATTCTATGGAAATCTATAGAACAGCGAACACAAAATTAGTTTCAAAAAACTTTGGAGAAATTAATGTAATATATGTTAAAGAAAATTAATAGATGATTTCACATATATTGTATAGTTAAAATATTTCCCAAAAAATTACTAAACATAGAAGTTTGAATTATCGCATTATTAACTTGCCATATAAAAATTTTCAAACAAATAAAATGCATAAAAATGTTTAAAGACTTCACAAAAAAAAACGAAATGTTGCTAAAGAATTTTTTAGTAAACCATATAAAATTAAGTGGAAAAAAACCCGATCTTTTGAAGAAAATAATTTATGATTTATGTATAACTTTTCTGTGAAATATTTCGGATAAATGTTCATTTATGAACTCCAATTTACATTTATGGTGAACTTATAATATTTCGCAAAAATAAAAGGTAATAATAAAATATTAATCGTTCAATTTTGTAGTCATTCTCTTTTGAATATCCCATAACATATAAGACTTCCAATGTTTGGAATCTTTTATTATATATAATATTGAAAATAGAATATTACAAAAGAAATGCTCTGATTCTAGGAATCTCTTGGTTTACAGAATACTAGCTGATATACCAGGCGTTGTTCGGGATAAAAATATTTTCAAATCCAAGTACTTACAACACTTTCAATTTAATAGAAGTGTTTCTCGGGGAAGCGTCTTTCGTTCATTTTCGTTAATCAACAGAACCTTTGGACCAGCGTTGAAACACCCTTCTTCTTTTTCTCTCCTTAGTTTGAACCACCTGGCAAAAATATCGTAGTCCTTCGTACTCCATTTTCCCCTCCCCATCTTTGCTACGGCAACAGCAGAAACTCTTTCTTATCTTTTGTTTTTTGCTATTATCCGGACTACAATTCTCTTCTCTTTAGTGTTTTTGTCACTGAACGGAAAAAATCCCATAGTGCTCTTTCTTTTTCTCCTTAGGCCCTCTCAATCCGGTAGGAAGTAGACTGAACAATATTGAAGGATTTTACGCACTCATTATTATCATTAAAAAATTTGTAACATTAAATAAAGCATATCGGAAAGAGATTAATTAACATCATTGTGTTGTGGTGCAAACATATTGAAAGAGGCATATGCTATGAAGTAATAGAAAAATAAAATTTCTGCCTTTCTGTTAAAATCAAAGAAAACAATATTTTTATCATAACTCTCACTATGGTAAAAATACCGGGAAGAAGGATTTGATAAAACAATCAATGGTTTGAATTTAATTACAATAACAGAAAGCATAGCTACAAAATGAGATAAATTTTAAATGCTTTTTAACTTAAGGAAAAGAACGCATGGCATTTAGATTGAAATCATTCAAAAGATAATTTTCTGCTCTTTAAGATGGTATGTAAATAATCTAAGTGCACTATATTTTTCTGAAATTATAAAAAAAACGCCGAAAATTGGCTTAATTTTCGTTATTTAATTAAATATGTTAGGAAGTAATTTTTTTGAAAGTTTGGAAAAGTAGAATTAATCTAGGAACAGAGCCCGGAATGGCATGTTCAAATTTCAGGCCAAGACTATTCACCGTTTAGGAGGAGTTCTTGCGACCGATAGACCGTTAGAATTTCTTTTTTCCCTTCCCTTTTTCCTCTTCCTACGAAAGGAACCGTACTAAGTATACTTGAAGGCTTAGCACACACTCAATAGGATCAGTTAAAAATTAGTGAAAATTAAACAAAACATCGCGAGAATAATTCACTAATGTCATTGGATCACTGTGTAGCCGTAGTAAAAGGTTTAAATGCTACGACAGCAGAAAAACGGAAGTGAGAAGTCTACTTTGTGGTTTATGATCAACGAAAACAATATTTTCTTATATTAACTTTAACACTGGCAAAAGCCCGTGCGCGAAACAGTAATTTGGCTTGAATTCATTTCTATAAGAATAAAAAGTATTGTTAGAAATTGCTTTAAAAATATATTTTTAAACCATAATAACAATCAGAGAAATTTTTTTATCGCAATGGAATTCATATCATTAAAAATATAATTTTCTGCTCTTTAAGATGGCCTAAAAATAACTGTTGTCTAATAAATATTTTATAAGTTATTGATAGAAAAACTTCTAAGCATTAGGCTTAACAGCGGCTAATTTTCGTTATTTAATTAAATATCTTAAGAACTAATTAACTCTGAAAGTTAAAAATGGCTCCGTTTATCTAGAAATGGACTCTAGAATGTCGTGTGCAAATTTTATGTCGCTATGTTCACCGCTTAGAAGGAGTTCTTGTCGCCGACCGACAGACAGATACATGTATTTTCTGCTTTATATTACAGATAATTGCATAGCATTTGAGTCTTTTACAATATTCGAGACACACATAAAAATGCTTTCTTCTGTTAACTAATTTTCCATGCTTGTTGAATCATATGAGTTTTCAAAATTTATGTTTATATTATTGTATTCAAACAGTCTATGAATTTTGGATCCGCTATTGTAATCTGTATGTAAATACTTTTAGTTTTTGAGCAGAACAGAATCAACATCAATTCGTTGCACACGAGACTTCTTATAAAACGTTTTTCAATGGAGGTTCATTATGATGCAATAATTTATTTTGGAAGATGTATCAATTCAAACCATTTTTGTAATGAATTTCCCAAATAACTGTAAGTCGAAATGCTCATTTCGGAGATCTTTTCCCTTTATATAAATATAATGAATTATGCAAATTTTTTTCCATAAATGTAGCCTTTCTCTTTGTACCTGTACTTAGCTTTAATTGTTTCATCACACAACATGGAAACTTTTGAGTAATTCTTTCAGCAATTACCAAACAAAAATATTTACTGACTACATACCTCTAAAACAAACGATCCCAACAATCTGAGTCATTAATATTTAACTTCAGAGCTGGAGCGAAAAATATTTTGGCCATCATTCTTCTAAATTTATACACCCGCCGATGACCGTTAGTATCGAACTTAGTCGATTTAACGCGAAAGCCATTCGTCCCGTTGCCATCAAAAGGAAGAAAAATTGAAACGAAATATCGACTTTTTGATTACAAACCATTAAGTCTGGCGAAACGAATTCACCAGGTAAAGGGAAAAAATCCCAGAAAATGCAGAAGGAAAAACTTCCTGCCCGGAACAGTAATTCTTAAGTTGACATTTAATTTTAACACGTCTTGATACTCAGGGTAATATGTCAAGTTAAGTCGGAAACTTAATTACTTCTTCGGAACCCTAATTGCTCCCAAAACTTAGGAAATATATTCTTTTTTGGGGTTTGTTTTTTATTGCGATTTTTTTCTGATCAAGTAACGAAATTTGCTCCAAGGAAATATTTTGTTTAATTAAAAGTAAGGTCTGTAATCAAAAGAGTTACGTAGATTGACCTGTTTATAGGCTTTTCTCCCCCAAATTCCCCCACTTAAACCCGCCCTCCTACTCAATTAGGAAGGAATGAATTAGAGATATTTTGTTATCACGGTGCAGGAAAAAAAGAGACATTGTTTTACTTTAGAGAAGCATTTCAGTAAAGTTGTTTATTAATGGTGGATTCGTGCATTTTTCGATCGAAATTTAGTTGAATGTTTAAATTTTTAATGCGGCCGTTAACGAAGAAGTAAAATTATATATGCTCAGGATTAAAAATGTGATATGAAGAATTTACTTTTATTATTTTAGGAGTAGTTAGAAATACGTTGTAAAAGACCGTTTTGTTATTGAATTTCACATTAAAATTATTTATGCTTCATCTTTCAATTATTAGATTAAATTCTATGAACATTTTTTGAATTTTAAGATATTTCTTACTGACTCTCAGTGTTCCTTCGGTTTTATTTTTAATGAAGTTTGTGTAATTAGGTTTAAGGAAAAATTTCATAAGTGAATTCACATTAAAAACTGATAATCGAAGATATTCATATATTGTGAGGGATTAAATATGGTTCCCTAAACAAAGGTATTTGGCTTCTTTCTCGTTGGTAATTACCGTTAATTATCTTTTAAGTTGCATACCGATGATTCTTCATTATCAAAATATACGTAAATAGCAAATTATTTAAAATGATCAAAATTATTATTAAAAATGTATCGAGAAATAGAAAAAATATTCAGATCACCTTTCGAAGACTTTTGAAATTTCTGCATAATTAATAGATAAAAAAAATATCTCTTTAAAGTCGTTTCACAAACATTTTAGTATCTGTCTTGAACTTGTCTTATGTATATTCGTCCATTTAAAAAGTTCATTACTCTTGTTTATGCATTGCCTAAGACACTGTTCATTGAACACAGTCGACACACTGTCCTATTAAATTCTTAAAACCCATATTATTTAGACAATTAAAATAATTGAATAATTGGAGAAAATCATTACAAATTTCTCTTTGTGTTGATTAATTTCAGAAACAAAAAATTGTTACCATTATTGCTTAAGGAAACGCAAATGTTATCTATTAATAGCTTTTAGCATTATTTTATACATTTTAAAAGCCAAAAAGTAATGTTTTTTAAAAATACAATGTAATGTCAAAAGAGTTTGAATAATGCAATTTTACAATAATATTCTGGCCAACATTTTATGTACGCCAACAACTTTAAAAGAATTCCATTGAAAATCATACAAATTATTTGCTTTCTTATGCTTATGTCCTACATTTAACAAAGTGCTGTTTTCCTTTAAAATCAATGTTTAGTAAAGCAAAGAAGAACATCGGAAATTCAGATCGATTTTCTTTAGTGCACGCTTGATCAATTCAAAGAAATGAAAAAAGAGGTCACTTGAAGCAATATTAAATTCTGATATACTTTTTAAAAAGAACTTATTATTTTCTTGGGCATTTTCGAGTTTAGTTCTTTCAAAATCTAAATCTGAATATGTACATTATTTTCTCTGAATTTCATGTTTTGGGGAAAAATATTTACATAAAACAGGTGATAATTTTTTTCAGTTTGGAGCATTTATCTAATGAGCACGTTTAGTTTTATTGAAATTAAAATAACATGATAATTTAATTAGATGAATTATGATTTAAATAATACAGTGCTCAAAAAATTGAAAAAAAATATTCCTTTAAAAGTTAGATGAAGACTAATTAAATGAAAATTTTTACTGCATTTGGAGCAAATAACATATTTAAATTAGAGCCTTAAAATTTAATCATATATTAATTTAATTACATTTTAAGATTTATACTTTATATATATATACATATCGCTTTCCAACAATTGTCTTTCCTAGAGGTTGGTGCCACAAAATCTAGATTGAATGCGATATATGAGTTACCAAGGCTGATAGGCATTTGATTGTTGGAATTCAAAATTTAGATTGTCTTTTTCAAAGTAGTAAATTTAATTTATGAAATTATCTTTTGTATTTCATTTGTATGATTATTGATAAGATAATTTTATTTTTATTTTTAATTTTAGATTAATATTTGTATATATTGAAAATATAACACATGTTTTTATCAATTGAAATATTTAACATAATATATATATATATATCTTTCTGTTGGTATGATAGTATGTAATTTAGGGTTCAGGCTCTTTTCCTTCTTTCTTCTGCATATTTAGGGTAAATTACCTTTCATGTTATCAACAACTGGTCTCATTGATGGTTTTGCGCAAATAAAATCTAGATTTTAAAATGGCAAGCTCGTCCAAAATCGAGCTGATCACTTAAATTGTTGAAAACTCCATATTTGGATTGCCTTTTTCAATTATTAATTTGGCCTTAATAATAAAAGAATTACTATGATATGTCCAAAACTTTCTATAGGTAGCTTTGGCATTAATTTATTAATTTTGATTATTGGATTAATATAAATTTAGTTATGTAATAAGTTAAAATTTTTGAAATGGATGTTTGATGTATATATTTTGTGTGTGTGTATTTTTGTATTGAAAATAAAGAAATCGATTATTATTTTGGTTTTAGTTTCGATGGCAGTGAAATGTATCATTTTTACTATGAACGGAAAGGCAAGACATAGAAGAAACATACAGAAAATACAGACTGGGAAATGGACGTTCCCAAAAGATATTTTATCTTTAACTCAGACTCTGAACATTTTTAAGGAAGTTATTAAGGGAAAATGATTAGTAAGTTTTAAATTAGGCGATTCTATAACAGAATAAATTTTATTTTTTTAACTTAAATGCAAAAGAAAACTATTTTAAAAGTAGTTCCACTTTGCTTTCTTCTTTTCCAAAAATTCAAGGAATTGATCTCACAACCTACTCTCCTTACTTTATCACAAAAAATAGTATCTTTCATAAATTAATATTGTACACTGAGGAAATTTGAATTCGGACTTTCATTCTATTATTCGGATGCTTATTTTGAATGTAACTATCAAGAAATAGTTTATGTGTGTAAAACATGTTACTTAATCTTAACGACAGTAATGCATTAACAAATATATAAATTGAATAAATTAATTAAATAATAAAAATTCATAGTCATGTCTAAATTTGTTTTTTTTTTGTTTTTACTTTTTTCTTTCTTTTTGTTTCATTTTAATTTTTGTTTAGTTTATCTAATTATTACTTAATCTTAGTCTCATAATTTATGCTCATTGAATATCTTTAGTTAAGGCAATTCATTTCATTTATATATGAATGAAGTTCTAGTCTATTTATATAGCACTTTTAGTCGACATTTTAGTTAACTGACAAATTATTAATTCTACATTAAACTTTATTTATGAACAGTGAAGAAAGAATTCAATGTTTCGTAATTAATACAAACGGAATATATATTACTTATTTTGTCTGAAAATATACAGACAAAACCTGATTTACAGTATATTTTGCGTGCTTTTTCCTTTTTTGATATCAATTGCAATAAAATATCTTTATCAGTATATTTAGAAATCATCATAATTATAAAAAAAAACATTTAACTGTGTTTTATAGATAACAAATGTCATTGTTTTAAGGAACAATCATATTTAATTTTTTAAATTGCTTTTTATTAAATCAGACGCAAGAATAAAAATGTATGTTTGATTTTAAATATTTAGTTTCTTTAAAAGCAGCAGTCAATACTAAATGTTAGAAATGTACTTGAATTCATTTACAAAGCTCTATTCTAAATTAATAAAACTGTATAAGCCATGCCTAAAAATTCGAAGAATATAATTAATGGCAATTCTTCCCGCATTTAAGTATTGGTCTCTTAATGAAATTATTGTTTATCTTTTAAATGCCAGAGAAAATAATTGAGAAATATTACGCATATTTGTTTAATTTTTTTAAAAAATAAGGACACACACTTAATGTGTGTAGTAAAAACTGGGAAAAAATTAAGAGTAAAAAACAAAAGAAATTTCTTTGTTTAGGCTTTAAATGATAGCAAGTTAGAATAATAATAAAACACACACACACACACACACACAAACAAAAAATAGAATATGCTTTTAAAATTAATTTGAGTGGATTATTTTTGGAATTTTCGAATAAAAATGGGAAAAGAATTTAGTTTTAAGATTAATTACAATTTTGCATATGCATGTTGGTGATATTATCAAGAAAAATAAGTGTCATTTTTATATATATATTTTGAAATTTCCTAAAAATATATTTTAATTTCAGGGTATGGAATAGAATAGCTTCATAAAATATTACAAATTGTTGAAAAAGATATCAAAATACATGAAGTGAATGAAAATTTTATATAGAATATCAGTTTTTCTACTTTTTCAGAAAAGTTAAGTTATAATAAAATTCCTTTGAATTTGAAATTTTCTCTTAGACCTTCTCCGGGAATTTTAGCCAGAAGATTTGCAGGAACCCTTTAAACTTTTGTACATAAGAAATGCCAAAAATTGAAATGTTTGAGAATGAAAATATGAATTTTCCCCAAATATAAAGTCCTTAAAATAATTCAATAAGGAATTCTGAATTTCACAAGATATGTTTCAGTGCTTTTATTCCGTTTTCACACCTGATCACACTTTTCGAAAAACCTCGAGAAAACTCCCGAATTATTTTTCCTCTACAGAAATCAATAAAAAAGTAAAAAGACTGTAGAATTTTCCCCAATGTACGTCAAATACTCTGAATTCGTTTTTCTTTATTATTTCATTTTTATTTTATTTCTTTATTTTTTTTCTTTGGCGAAAAAGGAAGTTCCTTAAAATCTCTAGGGGTGCGATGAGTTCTTTTTAAAAGTGTTTCTACACCTCATCGCTCGGCTTGGAGTTAATCCGTTTTACATTCTCCGGGAGTTACTATCTCATTCACTGGGTTCTAATCTCCTAAGCTTTGGGCTTAACTGGCTCGGACTTTGAGATATCGAATTCTTTTATTCGGTGATCTGGGGGCTGCAGAAAATAATGGCGAAGATCCTTTTTCAAAGAAACAGAAAGCTTTTTTAACATTTTTTATTATTTTCTGTTTCCTGAGAAATAGTTTCAGCCTCATTTTTACGTTACTGGAATTATTTTAGTTGATTTGCCGTTTGGAATACATTATTAGTTTATGGGCAAATTTTATTTGCTTTTTTATCTACGTGATTGGTGCCTTAAACGATAAGAATTTTAATTCGATAAAGGCCTGACTTCTTCGGATCTTCTTGAAAGACTGGTGGATTGCTGCTGACTGTAATTCTAAAAAAGGAACAGGGAACAATAGGTTGAGGCATTTTTGTTCGGAGTATGGGTAATGCTGTAAATGAAATAGAAAATTCTGGTGTGATTAAAGTAGAATTGTTTTGCAGGAGAATTTCGAAATTTTTAAAGGACTTAGACAGACACAATGGGATTTTCAGTCAGTATTTCTCTTATATTGAGAAACTTTATTATTCATGCGTGATAATTTCATGTAAATTTTATTTCAATATACAATAATGCATTGATTTGAAAGTACTTCATTTTTATCCATTTGTCAATCCTTATTTTCTTTCACCTTCTTAGCTATGTTGTCAATTAATCCATTACTCCTATTTCAGAGTACATTTCGTCGGATGACACCAAAGTAAATGCTCCACTTTATTTTTCATGTAAATGTACGTTTGAATATTTCAGAGGCCATCTCGACTATCTATTGTTTCATCTTCGATGGAGCTCTATTTCCATAGAGTTCTAGGAGTTAAATACTTGTCAAGAAGAAAGATGCAAAGAAATTCCATCTTCCAACTACTCTCCAATTCTGCCTGTTGTAGCTCAGATAATTTGACCTCCTCAACATACCGTGAAGCATTTTTTCTTGCTAATCTCGGCTATTCTCTGCTATTTAGGTTAGAACGACGTCCTTGCCAAATCGAGAAGCTCTCTCACGACTGCCCTTGAATGCATTTCTCTTCTAAACTGCCTCTACAAGTGTCATTTATATCTCTCTGGGAAATGTGAAGAAACCTTCCCACTTACCTAATCAGATCTTGGGTGTTCCTTCTATCTCCTCTGGTGGCCTGTTAATTACTGATAGCTGATCTGTTGATAATCAGAACCTAATATCCTCATTACAGCCATCAATTTGTCAAAGACAACTCGATGCTGGTATCATCCATCGTTACAATAACATGTGATATTTATTTTGTTTTTATAATACACACTTCTTGAACATAAAGATGTTCTTACAATCGAATTAAACCCTATTCGCTTCATAAAATATTTAGCCAATCGCTAAATATTTCAGAATAAAATACTTTTATCAACATTTTTACTTATTTTTTCCCCACAAAATTTTACTTTAGATTGTTTTTTTACTTTCTCGTATACGAAGTATACAAAGAGAAAGTATTGTAATCGTCAAAAAATTCGAACTCGAGATTTTGACGAATCTCCACGTTTTAGACCTCCCTGATTCCGAAAAACACAATTTTGGAATTATGTCTGTCTGTGTGTGTGTCTGTGAACACGATAACTCGAAAACTATTAGAGCTACGGGGATGAAATTTGGTATGTGGTCTTTAAACATAATTTGTAGGTTTCTATCAAATTTTGGACAAAATCCGTCAACGGGAAGTCTGTCTGTCTGTATGTTCGGGGTCATGCGAACGCTATAACTCAAAAACTTGAAAAGCCAGATGGATAAAATTTTATACACAGTTTTATCGTCATGAATGTAGGTCCGTATAAAATTTTGGTCCAAATCCGTCAAAGGGTTGACTGTCTGTCGGTCTGTATAATCGCATACTTGTTCAGTTTTGAAACTAACTCCTTGCGCATGCCTACTAGTGGCAATGCCTGTGCAAGGAAGGGACGCTCCGAAACTTGGCAGTTTGCCAAAAACAAATTCTGGAGTGATTTTGTAAGGAGGCAAACATTTAGGGAGTCTCGCCAGGTCCTGTTGCGCAAAAGAATGGGCAGAGGATTTGAATTTGTTTTGATCCTTCAAACCACGCGTGGTTCCAACTTTGGTTTACTTGCGACGGAAGTTTATTTGACGTCTTTTATTATTCTAGTTTTCTCTACATGTGTTAGGAGTATACAAGAAAGTTTAGGGGAGACCACTCCCGCTGGTTTTCTATTTTGAAGCAATTTAATGGAAATGTAGTAAGTTTCGCACAAAATTAATATTTTATCTCTATTAAAATTTCCGTTATTTATTCTGAAATATAACAAAAATTGTATACCTAACGAAAGATAAAAACCCATTGTAAATTTCTTTTTTAAATTTTAAATATTTTATTCCATGTGTCATTATTTTTTCTTATCTAAAGCTTGTAAATAAACTAGCCTGGTAAGCTTGTAAATAATAAAGCCTTATAAATAACATAACATGGAAACATAATCATTGGCATTCAATTAACATAAAGAAAGCAATTATATTTTCCTACAAATCTTTCATTATAAATGTTAGCAGTAACAAAAATTTATTTTTTAAAAAAAAGGCTTATTTAAGGTGAATGAATATAATCAAAAGAAAATGAGAATAAATTGAGATTTCTAATGTTTCAAATTTTGACCAAGAAGTTAGATTGCTTTTCATCAGTCACAAACTTGTGAATTCTTCAAAATATCTTCTTCTTCTCTTATAGGAACAGTTAGTCGTTGTTGCCGTTAAACGCGAATGCATTTATTGTGTGAGACAGAAATTAATAATAAAGCCGGAAACGATTTACAACGTTCAAGTTATCAGGCAGATAATGAAGTACGTCATTAATCTGACAGACGGCTTTAGTTCAGAACATTCTGGGAAATTGAAACGGCATCAGGAGGAACTTAAAGATGCTAAATCAAGCTTAATGAGGATTACATGCTTCCCATAAATCGGAGATTAAGCAATGTATCAGCCAATCTATAAATTAAAAGGCTGAATCAATATCTGTCTTATATTTCGGGTACACTTGAAAGTAATTATTTTTAGAACTCATTACTTTAAAGATATACAGAAAGAAAGAAAGTTGTAATATAAAAATTAGTGCGTATGTTATTCGCTATTTGGTTATTTTTTGTCATAAATCCATTTTTTGGCAACATTTATAACTAATAATGAGTTAAGGAATTTCGTTTATATTCCCCTCATGTTCTTCTGCAATTCTTCGCAATCTAAATTTTGTCTTTATTAGAAAGGGAAGAAAATTCATTGCGCATAGTATTTATCTTTTAAGGTATGTGCCTACCCTAAAATCGACGTTTTTATGAAAATTTTCGAAATTTTTTTATTACTTTGTATTAAAGCCCATACATTTAGGATTCCAAAAATGGTTTACTTTAGTTTCTTCGATAGTTAGAAGCAAAGTTATTGCCTAAATTATGAACCTGAAGTGAAATTTTCGAAACCGAAACTAAGCCATAGAAATGCAAAAAACACATCTAAACATCTATTTCTTTACTCTTAGACAATGTGAATGTACAATTTATTTTTTAAATATAGAATTAAGTTTTATTATTTTTTTATTATTGTTCTAGTCGTATCTTTCAATTGTTTCTCTAGTTACGGGATATTTTACCTAAAGAAAATTTCGCTCACTTCAAACACTGTTATTAGGTGGTAAAATAGCAGTTTAATTATTCAATTCAGGCGATATAAGGCTGATGACTGTATTTAACCATCTTAATGTCAAACTTGAACCAGAAATTATTAAAAGAAACTACATAGAAATTGATATTGAGAGAATTAAGAAATCGAAGCGACAAGTCGAACCAAAAACAAAATTATCAAGAAAAAAATTTAAAGTTAATTTTTAATTAATTTTGATTTAAATTTAAGTCAAAGAAGGCTTAACTTACAAATACTGTGAATTTTAAGTTGTTAAAATATGTATATAATTTTTTGTGCGACTTTAAAATCTTCAATTGCGTTTTCTGGAAAATAGCCATTTTCATTTTTTTGGATTACGAAAAATCTCATTTCTTAAAAAGTTTTTAAGATATTCAAATAAAATTAATTCACAGTGTTCTATACATCTCTAGGTATGTTATGAACCTCAAATATATCTTAAAGTGTATAATTATTTATTTTAGAGCTGTTTTTATTTGAAAAAGTGATAGATTTTTTTGTAAAAAGCTGTTGCGTACACAAACTTTGGTATATCTCAGTAACTTTAAGAGGTACTCTAAATATTCTGCTTCATAACACAGGTAAATGTATACCAAATATATTATTGAAAGAAAAAGGGAAATACATACATTAGAATTTGTTATAGGAAGTTTGGCGTAAACGTCAATGTTTACTAAATTTTGACCAAAAATGGTCAAAATTTGGAAAATAAAAAATTTGTTCATTAAAATGGCATTTGAATTAACAGTTTTATACACCATTATAACTGAAAACATAAGTGTTGAATAAAAATTTCCTTTTTTTCAAAAAAAGTGCTCCGAATGTAGGCACTTAAGTGAGCAATATGCTATTTCAGACAGTAGAAATTAGGATTTATTTTTTATATTCATTCTAAAAAGATGCAGAAAAATATTTTGGAATATTTTGTGATTGTTAACATATTATTTAGAGTTAGAGCTGATAATAAATTGCTAATGCAATATCGTTACTGTGTTAAACTTTATAATTGCTGTTTTCCTTTATTACTCTTTCCATATAACAACATAATAAGTTTTTATAATTAAATATCTGTCAAGAATTCGTTTCTTATTATTGTTTCGAACTTAAAACTTATGTTTTTTAGAAATGTGTTTGATTTTTAGAGTTTCCAGAGCTCATCAGTTGAATAATTCGAGTATTAACTCAAAAGCATACAATTGCAAGTATTCTTTGAAAGAAGCATGCATTTAATCTGTCGTTAGGATGAAATATCTTATTGAAACTGATACAAAATATTCTATCGTAAAAAAATAATAGAAATTAATAGAAAATTACTGATTACTATAATATTTCTTCTAGTATTTCATATCTCGAAACGGCAACCAATATACAGAAAATTATAATATTTATATATTTCATCGGCTGTCATAAAATATAAAGTAAATAAAAACTTCAAATCGATTGCAATTTCAGTTTTATTTGAAAAAAGAAACAATAGTTTGCAGTGTAGACCTTCTGTGTTTAAAATTTTCTTTATTTTTAATAAACTTTTCGTGTTAACAAACCGTTTATTTTAAAATTTTTGCTACGCAATTTAAGTTTAAAATTTCTGTAATTTTACCCTATTCAATATAAATTTTCTGCTGCTTAAAAGAATTTACCGTTTGGAAATTTTTGGTCAAGTTTCGAATCAAGTGCAAGAACCATTAATTATTTCATGCTTTTTCACTATAATTTTTGGCATGTATTGAAGATTTTTAAACTAAAAATGAACTAATAGCCTAAAATAAATCTAATTTATGTTTTTATGAATTGAAATTTGGTATACTAACTTAAGTTTAATTTCTTGTATCTGCTTTAAAATGGTAAAAAGTAAAAATATTCTCGACGGTGTCTACATTATTAAAATTGCTACTAAATATCGACTGTTTCTACCCAATAACACGTCTACAATCAATCAAAAAGTTTATACACCACCCCTGCTGTTTTATTATGCATGATATAATCTTACCTTTGACGTTCATGACTGCCGTATAAGAAGCTTGCGCAGCTCCAGATGCGACCAGGCACGTGTAGTTGCCTGCGTGATAGCGGGAGACCGAAGGGATCGTGAGGGATGACGCAAATTCCCCCAGATTCGTCACGTGGATGCCGTCTCTGTGCTCAGAATGCAGCAGTGGCATGGAGTCTTTCAACCACAAAATGTTGATGGGGGATTCACCTGCAAGAACGGTGCACACCACCATGGTCCGCATGCCTTCCATAAGTTCGTCGCCGAAGATGAAGGGGTTGATGACTGGACGCTCTGTGGAATAGAAATAGCTTTAATGAATTTACGACTATGTATTTGAGTTCTAGAGGGATTAAAAGTTTGAAATAAAAGCATCAACTGTCATCGCTGGAAAAAATGATACACATTTAGAAATAAAATTAAGAATTGAGAGCCAGAGATTTCAGTAATCACCTAGCCTTGTTTCCACCTGGATGTAGCCGTTAAATAACACGTGGTTGGAACTAAATATTTGGGTTCGATTAATTCAGAAGATTTAGTTTTATTAAAGTCCCGTTTTGAAGCAACACGATAGCTATTTCGGGACGGACCTCGTAATTTTAAACTACAGTCAGATGACGAGGACGACACCTGAACTGGCACCCCCGTCCCCAAACTTCCGCACCATAGCAGCGGGAGGGCGTTTGGCCACTACGTATGATTTAGCGTGCAGCAGGCCCCCCAGTCCCAAAGCCGGGACCTCACCACCAGGCCCCCGTGCCTCTTAATTCAGAGGGAAAAAATAGAATTTAAAGTAAAACAAAAGCCATTGAATTTTAGCAATGGGCGATTTTGATGAGTAACGAATTGAAACAATTAACTGAAATACCTGTAATATTCTTGATATGGAGGATGCAAAATTTGGTCATGATGGGTGATTTACATAACATAACACCACAGCATACCCCCGAACTCGGCGCCTAAACGGCACCCTGTCGGTTGGATGATATGTGTGAAACTTTATTGAAAAGCAAAAGCAAAAAAAAATTACAACATTAGGATATAAATACACTTGAAAGGGAACATAATTATACATGAACAAAGAAGAATAAAAAAACACATTGAGGATTACAATCCGAGTATTATAATAGAAATTTACAAGGAGAATTATCAAATTTGAGTGCAGTGAAAGGGTTGTAAAGAAGTCCTATGCAAATGAAAATTCACTTCAAATTATACGAGGGCGGTCCGATAATAAATGCACAGGTAGTTGCTATACTATGCACACAGGTGCAACATTTGCTCATCATTATAAGTTTATGAGTGTAGTAAGTTATACTGAAGTGTCGGTTTGTTCACGACGAAATTGTGCTTCCGATAAGCAAAGAAACATAGTGTGTCTAATTGCAGAATATGCAAAGTTTGAGGTACATGCAGTTATCAGATTTTTGCAAGCCGAAGGAGTAAATCAGAGTGAAGTTCATCACAGATTGCAAAGTGTTTATGGGTCGATCGAAGGCGAAAAAAAATGTCAACGTTTGGTGCCAACAATTTAAAGATGGGCGAACGGATCTAAAGGGTGATCAGGAGAAGAAAAGAGGCAGACCAAGGACTACACACACGGATGACAACTTCTGGAAAATCGAGCGTTGGGTTAAGGAAATCCTGCAACATCCACCTTATATTCCAGATTTAGCACCCTCGGATTTTCATTTTTTCGTAACTTTAGGAAACGCTTGGCTGGAAAACTCTTTGCGTATCTGGAGTACTTGCAAAACACCGTTCTAGAATACTTCAAGCAACTTGACAACAGCAGTATCATGATGGGATGATCACGCTGGGATGAATATCTCAGCGTTTAAGGAGATTATGTCGAGAAATAAACAAAAGTATGCAGTTTTTGTGAAATGTATTAAATATTTTCGGGAATTATAACTGTCTTTGTAATTTTGCCTTGTACCTTTATTATCGGACCACCCTCGTATTACTCCATATTTAAATTTATATTTATGCCTTCCGTCAACAAATTTACTCCACTTAAATAATATTATAATTACTTGTAAATACGTGCGTTAAATTCGTAAAAAGATTATTTCGAAATTCATACCATACTTTCGGTTGGAATGAGTATTGTTCAGGGAAAAATGATATCTATGCTTTTAGTTCATGGTTTGCTGTTAGATAAATGTAGATAATTTAGAAATAAGATTTATGACACGCCACTTGATATAAAAGCAATACAATGTTTATTGTATTGTTTGAAATTGTGTAAATAGTGGTTGGTATTGTATGTAAAATGCTTTATGCTTAAAAAATATCTAGAAATTTAAATATGCTTAGTAAAGTTTTTCTCAAAAATTAAGAGCAAAGGAGCACAGAATGAAAAAAATAGTTTATTTGTTTCTGATACATAAATTATGATCGATGCCGGTTGATTTTTCATGCCTATTATAGTCAATTATTGATTTCTCATATAATTCCACACTGCAGTTATTATATGCTGTTCAGTTTATATCTGGGAATCAGTAAATAATTTTGCATTAAACAACTGCTTATATCTATAATCAGTTGTTTAATGCAAGATTATTTAATTATAAGAAAAGAAACACCTGGAAAATAAATCACATTTTCTTGAAAAGATTATAATCGTACGAGCACATTAAAATAAAAAAACAAATATATATGTGTGTCTGATACATAGAAAACCTAACCTGTACCTATTATTTTTACTCGCATTACATAATTCATTAGGATTGCCGCAAATACCTTAATACTGTAATGATTAAACTATGATAAAATTATAACGTTTACGAAGCACATTTTCTTAAAATTTCAGGCGTCTAAAGCGTTTTATATAAAACAATCACAATATTTAAGAAATATTTCTGCTCTCATTAGAGCTCAATAAATATGCATCAAAGACACCTTAAAACAAGGTTTCAGAATTTTTAATTTTAAATTTCTGATGAAGTAAGTATAAAATTTTTATTAGATATAAAATATTTTTTGGTATTAAAAAAACTACAATTCTAAAGAATAACTTCTTGATATAATTAATCGATGCATTTCGATTGCAATCCACAGCTATCCTTCGGATGGTTGACAGGCAGGAGTAATCAATTGATTTACAATCCAACTATAAAACGTTATGTTAAAACATCATGTGATTGTGGCAATCGCATAAACTTCACTTTCAGAACATTAATTACACTAGGAAAAAATTTGACAGAATCTCAAACACATATTTAATGCATTAAAGTTATTTACAAAATCCAAACAACTCGCTTTCTGTTTATGAATGTCCTATTTATTTATACTGTTTATACACTTGGGGTTTTCATTTATTCTTACCCTTACTTCATTAAAAAGATGAGTAAACAAAGAGTCTTAAATCTGAAAATTTTCATTACTTCAGGCTATCCCGATTTCTGTCTACAAATGCAAAAATTTAGTTGAACATGTTACAATATTGAAAACATAAATATTTCATTTCCTTTCATTTAACCAATGTGTGATAAATAAATTAATAACTAAATTATGTTAAGCATTGGCGGGAATATTAATTAATATTTTTTATTTTATAGTAATTCATCAAATTACAGCATAAATTGCAAGATACAATCGATATTTAGTAGAATTATTCACCAGTAACAATGATCATTCGCTAATGGGATAAAACAAATTTTTAATTTTTTTTCATTAGTTTCATAGATTTAGATCACAAAGTAATTAAAATAATATATCATTTCCATTACTGCATTATTTTTGGCTTTTCTCATTCTTGAATGAAAAGAGTTTTCTTATTATGAATGAGTATTCGTCCATTATACAAAAACTGTATTTGAATGGCTGAGACGATTAGTGAAATATTGTTTCCAAAAAGAAATATTCTTATTCAATATTCGTTATTAATGGGGTACATAAAAAAATTCTAATCCTTAGGTTAAATAACGTTAGCATATGGCTCAGAAATACATAATCTAAATTTCTCGAATAACAGTAACTTTAGAAAGTGCTATTTATTTGGTATACTTGAGTAAAACTGACAGGATACTTGAAGATGATACATGGAAGTTGTTTATATCAAAGTGCAAAATAGCTATCTTTAGGGACCAGGCTTTAAAATTAAAGACGGCTGACCAGTCAAGATGCTCAATATAAATAATTCAACTTTTAAACATGGCATAAAGGAAGAAAAAATTTTACGCATAATTTTTTTCCTTCTATTCTTCAGGCAAATGATTGCACCAGTCTAGAAAAAAATTCTAGTCTGGCATTTTCTCCCTTTTCTTCATTTGACAAATAAAAACGCAGAGACCAAAAAAAATTTCCGTTCGCATTCAAAGAAATTCTTTCTGGAAATTCTTTTTTCTATTAAGACTAAACAGAAACTCGCATTCATATGTAACGCCTTGCTCAAAGACATGTTGGGAAGCTTCCAAAGATACATTACTCACTGTCAGATTCCATTGAGACGTCGAATATTTTTTCCACGTCACACTTTTTAAAATTTTTTAAAAAATGCCTCATTCTTTCCTCTTCTAGCAATAAACTCCGTTTAATCTCGGGATGTTTGCCAAGTTTTTCCTTATCGT
This sequence comes from Araneus ventricosus, assembly GCA_013235015.1. Classification (NCBI taxonomy): domain Eukaryota; kingdom Metazoa; phylum Arthropoda; class Arachnida; order Araneae; family Araneidae; genus Araneus; species Araneus ventricosus. The sequence continues at coordinate 78,225 of BGPR01004302.1, read as the reverse complement.
CAGTGGAGATGCTTGACTGAATTAACTCATGTCTTTAATCAAAGTAAAATGTTCAGTTTTATCTACATCATGCAGTTTTTAAAAAAAATCTGCAGGATTGAAAATTTTTAATAAAGAGGTATTACACTTGTTAAAAAAGAGTCGAATAATGAATATGTGTTGGCAAATTAAAATTTTAAATTTTTGTAAAACATTTGGATTATGATTACTTGTGTAATTTGTAACATACTTGTGTATATGCTTTTATTTATTTTTTGCAGATAATTATTAAGGTGATATTTATAAAGGATAGGTATGTTGATGTACTTTAAATTATTTACTCTAGATTGTCTAAAGTAAGTATGTTCTTAGTCTCACATAAGAGTCAAGTACTACTGAAAAAAAGGGAAATATTTTTGAGAAATTTTGTTAAATTGACAAGAAGTTTATAGCTCATAATTTTCACGCACTTTTAATTTACCACGGATAAACCGCCATATGGTAAATTATTTACCGCAAAAGGGATTAAATTCTTGAAAGTATAGTATATCTATCCAAAAAATGGTATGAACTTCCTAAGCAAGATGAATTTTTCCGATAAATGTTCACTTTATTACATATGAAACACCGATATTAGTTCCCTATGAATAAAGTTTTAGACTCATTGAAATCGTTAAATAAATATATAAAATTCAAACGATTCTAATGTTAAAATTTTATTTCTTTGATATAAACCTAATTTTTAAAATTTTTTAAAAGTAAAATAATTATATATCGAATCATTACTAGAGATTATTAAGTGAAATAAATCAAGAGATAATATAAAAGAAGGGATAAATCAAGGAAAATCGGATAATGTGCATTGATCTCCATAAAGAACGATTGGATATGGTTTGCCTACATTATTTAAAGGACAAACAACTAAGCATAAGAGATAAATATTTGTTATATATTATGAAAATATCATAAACATTCATTATTCTCTTTCGGTTAAATTGTCTCCACCATTGCATAGTCATCAGAGGTGTTACTAATTTTATTTAACCTTTTAAAGGGTCATTTGTTTCTAGCAGTGTTATAGTAAAATGGCTTTGGGATTGAGATTCATGTAAGAAAAGAAATTCATTTAGCGTATTCGATTACCTTAATTTTTGCTAATTAATTTTGTTAATCATTACTTCGTTGTGGTTTGAGAAAAGAAATTGGAGCACATAGGTTTTTGTTTCATCGAAAAATTTTTGCTATAACTTATGCGAACTTTTAAAAAATGCATTTAAATATTGATGAATATGGTGGTAAGTATACTTACAACGGCCGTAGAACGGACTTATTAATGAGTCCTATGACAGTATATAATGGTTGTTTAATCATTTGTAACCTGAACGTGGCAAGAACACTGATTCAGTATCCATTAATCATTGGCAAATATATGGAATGAAATACTCCATTTCAGGGCAAACAGCTGATAGTTAGAAATACAAATCTTCTGCCTCTACGAATTCTCTGTTCCAGGTAATATAAATACTTGATAATTCTCAATTTATCATTATTTATTATACTGATCTCACTAAACTTCTCTATATAAGTACGACTGGCAATAACTCTAAGAGGTTTGATCGTAATGCTGATTATCCAGCAATTAAAGACGTCATTATTATATTTTGAAATGGGAATTAACGCTTCAACGGTATTTAGTGGATATATGACTAATTTTTTACTTAGACCTTTTACATTGTATATACTAGTTGTTCTAAGGTTCTTACAAGTAACCGACAGAAGTCTAAAAGTGTAAACGAAGAGCTCATGTTTACTTTTGTATAAATTCTAGGTATTTTAAAACTCGATATATCATGTAATATAAGCTGTAATGTTTTTAAATTAATACTAAGATGAATGATGCAATCAAAGACTTAAGTCTGAGTTATTCTTATAAAACATATTGCAGTTTCAACGATGTGATGATTTTAAACAATTGAAATTCTTATTTGAAAATGTTTAATTCGAACATAATAGAAATCATACATTATAGCATTTAAATTATAGAATTATATTTTCGTGAAAATAAACAATAAATTTCCATTGTTTAGAGGAATGCTGCATTAGTATAATTTTTTCTTTTCGACAACAGAAACTTTCCGATTTGCATAAAACGAAAATCCTAATAAATGCGTGCATTTGAATATTCTCAATAAAGAAAATATTCGTTTACTTAGAAGGCACTCCATTGGTCCATTAAGATGGATGAAAAAAATCGGAAATTCCTAAGTAGAAGAATTTGTTAAACTCTTCATCGTTTGCTTTTCCATGTCTTAGATTAATGGGGAAGTCATGCAAGAAATCAATTACGTTTAAATATTTCGGAAAGTTCTCTGAGTTAATGAATTCTCTTAAGGATGATAGGTAAATAAAGCCATAATGAATGGTAAACAAAAGTATTTAGCGAGGGTTTGGCCATTGATTAAAAGGTAAAAGATAAAGAAGTTAGTTACATGTAGAGTAAATGTTGCAATACAATATCTGATAGGATTCTTTACGCATTCTCAAACAATGAGGAACAACTGACAAACCCATGCTTTTGTTAATTAGGAAATTCGCAATGTTCAGAATTCATTCCTTTATATTCTTTCCGTAAAAATAAAAGTTGTATTTTGGTATTCGATGCATCGCTTGTGTTCTTCATACTCATTAATATGTTAGAAGATGAATGCGCAGAATTCTTCAGTTTTAAATTCCCCAGGTGTTTTCGCAACCAACAAATTAATTTATTCCGACATGTCCTTTTACTTGAATCAATGAGACCATTATGCAGAAACTTACAGCGCAAAATGTTAATGAGTTTTTTCACATCTTTTTGGGCCCCAGATTAATTTAGAATTCAGGTGTTCTGCATAATGTTTTCTGGTTTAATTGGGCTTGCCAGAGCCAACAAAATTCGATATGCATCACGGAACACACATGCAGAATGTATAAAAATTATAAGCATCTTTTGTCATTGCGTTTGCTTTCTAATCTAAACTAACAAAATAAGAGAAATTAAAGAATAATACAAACTTATTTAAATCTTTGAAAACGGTTACAATGGTTTACAATTTGCTTTCTTTTTTTATCGCGAAAGATGCAAACTGTGACATCAATATCTTATACGCTTGAAACAACAGTTTTGCAGAATTCTGCTGGCATACAAAATTTAATTATAAATTCCAGTTATTCAATAAATTTATTTTGAAAGATTATTTAAATAATTATATTTAATTAAGCGTAGTTATGGATAAGAAGAAAGTCTTTTTACAATTCAATAAACAACACAAAATATAAATCATTATATTAGGTTAAAATGCGAGATTATACAGAAATATTTCTTCAGGCATTTTTAAGTAAATAACTGAAAGCTTTTATCTTTAATAACAATTCTCTGAACGTACATGTAAAGAATACGAAAAGATTTTTTTTACCAATCTTAAAAATACATTGATTTTAAGAATTTAAGCAATATTTATTCATATCAAACAATATGAAATGTATAAGGTGTCAAATGAAAAAAACATGTTTAAAATGCATAAAAAGTTTTCAACAACATGGACACTTAGCATTTTCATTTTTAGTTACGTTTAAGTTTTTATTAACAATTATTCCTTTCCATGAAACATGCTTAATTTTATCAAACTGTGGTTTCATTATGCATGACTATGTTCACATGAATCTTTGACTTAACACCACAGCATACCACCGAACTCGGAGCCAGGACGGCTCCCTGTCGGTTGGTTGGGTATACCTGAAACTTTATTGAAAAAGCCAGAGCAAAAGAAAATTGCATTTTATATATAAGGATACAAAAAAGTGGACATTTAGAACAAAAGAATATAATATTGTTACAAAAATCGTTCTGGGGGAAATGGTGTAAGCAGTCCAATACGCAGGATAATGGAGAATGAAGGTTTATTCACAAATGTGCAGGAAAATGCGTAGCACAGGTAACGGGAAACAATAGATCTTGAACAGATTAGCAACGTAAGCAGACAACAATTCACAAGTAATAATAGTTCAGCACTTTGAGATTTAGCAACACAAACAGTCAGTAAATCAAAACTAATGACGACAATAACAGCACTTTCATTAATTTTACCATTCTACCTCGATTGATTCTTTTTAATTTTAGTTAGAAATAATTCCATCAAATTTTTTTTAAAATTTTAATTCAACGAATTTGACAAAAAATATAATTAATATCAATGAACTTTGCAATAACTGCAATGCATTACCTTGGGTAACAAAATTAATTTTGCCATAATAATTCAAGGAGTTTTTCCTTCTGCTGCCCGTATTCTGTGTTGAAAAAGTAGATATATTCCTTAAAATGTTGTTCAAAATCAAATTGAAATACTAAGAAACAAATTTTAATATCAGAATATAATGTAATGATTGGGGAATAATTTTTTTAGATCCCTTCAATAAGAAACTTGAATGTTATTATTCGAAATCTGAGATAATTAAGAAAATTGTCTCTTGAGAGAATTATAATAAAAACATGAAAGAACAATAGCAACTTGAATATAGGATATTTTAGCTTCAATAAGGTAAACTTTCAGCCGAAATGAGGGTATGTAGTCGATGCACATGTGTGATCAATGTATAAAACATTAAATAGACAACTTCCAACGCTGCGGTTTTATCTAGAAATCTCTTTAACATTCTAATGTTCTTAGGCTGGAATACTTTCTGTAAATTGCGTTATGTGAAAATCATCGCTCGCAAAATGCAACGGCTGATGCGATCAAGCCTAAGACATTATTACGCTACAATGTTTCATACAAGAAGTTTTTTTGTGTATACAGTAAAGCACAGTTTGTGCGTCCTTTGTAAAACGACGTATAAATGAAAATACGTATAATCGAAATTTTTCTAACCGACTTTGATTATTACAAATTTAATGCTACTAATGCAAACTTATTTCAAAGTATTAATTTTAAAGTTTTTAAGATAGTATGCGTATGTAACTGCACATCATTGGAATCAATAATTAAATTTTATTTTAAAATTCAGCATTTATCATTCATCATCGTGTATTTGTTGCATTACCTTGAGTACTAATTATACATATCTAATACGATTTATGTTTATGCAGGTAGACGTGTAACTAAGAAAATCTTTAACTGTCATCTCACGTGCTTATTATTTGTGGGTGTTAAGTGTATCATTATTAATCGGTTTAAGTTCATTGAATATTTTTCTGCAATTCTTTTGACAAAAGAAATAAGTACGAATTTTTCAATGGAGTCCATTGCGTCGTCAAAGGAAGGTGGAATAACTTCATCATCACTTAAATTACCACCAGTAAATATTTTTTATTAATTTATCAATTGTGATTAATTTCGAAGTCATGAGTTCACATACCAGATGATATCACAGTTCACGTACCAGAAAAGAGGAAATTTTCACATTTTAGACGGGAGGAAACGACTCATAAACAAAGCTTTGCGTCCTATAAACGAAATACGTTATCATTACAGTGAAGGAATAAATAAGGCCTGTGATGAAACGACGTATAAATGAGAAACATATAAACGGTGCTTTACTGTATAATCTTCTGTAAGAAAAATAAAATAGCGCAAATGCAATGTTTCATCACTGATATTTCATATGATGAAAAGAAATCTATCACAATATTTGAGAATTCCAAACCACAGCGAGCAAGAACTGCAAATAGTTTCAAAATACTAATTTTTTCAAAAACTAAGGAATAATTAGATTACCAAAAGGTTTTAAGTTTAAATTTAATCATAGTTAAGCAATTGATTTAAAAATGAATTTAGTACTTAAACTTCTATTGTTTTCGTTTGCCTCAAAGCTATAAAAAAGTTACTTCTAAAAAAGTTTACAGAAGATAATTATTTTCCTTATAAATACGCTA
>BGPR01004302.1:49405-72328 GCA_013235015.1 Araneus ventricosus | reverse complement strand
GATTTAAGTCAATCTAGTGAGTGGGTTTCATTATTTCTTTAAACTCCCCTCTCAAAATAAGCGCCGAATGAAACTCGTAATTCCAGTGTTATCAAAGGAGTAAGAAGTTTAAGAGTTCAGTTATTGCTGTCAGCTGGCTTTACGCCAGAGTCATTCCCTTAGTGTTAGAAAAAATACAGAAAACGGGGCACTTGACGGATGGCAATAGTTATATCTCTCGCGGAAATAATGAAAAAGAAGATAAAAAGAGAATAAAACATTATTCTCTCTTAAGTTCTGTGTGGCACAGAAGCTTTTTTCTGCAATTTTGTAACGAATCGTTGACTTTAAGGCTAAATTTAACAGATTTCGTGCCATTGTTGTGAACTGAGACCATTAAGCTAATTTCAATTCTGGAAAAGCTTAAAGAGAGGAAAGAAACATTGAAGCAATTTTTTGTGAGTATAAGAAACTCCTGTGTGATGGTACTTATTTTTCCTTCTGAAAATAATTCGACGAGATAATCCTAAATTCTTACAATTCTAGTCATGCACTATAATACGCCCTTCCAATGCTTTACTTGTTCGGTGCACTTAAATGAGAACATAAGGAAATGACTTATGTAAAGAATAGCAATGCTGATGCGAAATAAAAGCTTTATATACCATCTTTTGTAAATAGATCCTTAATAAAAGTCTAATATATCCTTCCTCTGGAAATAATTTGAAGAGATAATTTCAAATTCTCACAATTCTAGTCATACACTACAATGCATCCTTTCATACATTTTCTTGTTTCAGCTCGTTTGCACTCTTTCTTAGATGGTATTTGTTTATAAATCAGTGAATTTAAATGAGAATATAAGGAATCGAATTAGTAAAAAGATGGTAGTTCTAATGGGGAATAAAAGATTTAGGTACCATATTTTCCAAATAGATCCTTAATAAGGATCTAATAGACCCTCCTCCTGAAAATAATTTGAAGTGATGATCCTAAATTCATACAATTCTAATCATACTCTATAATACGCCCTTCCATAGGTTTACTTGGTCAGTGCTTTTAAGTGAGAATATAAGGACATGACTTATTTAAAAAATAGCAATGCTAATGCGAGATAAAAAGCTTTATATGCTATCTTTTGTAAATAGATCCGTAATAAGGATCTAATAGATCGCTCCTCTGAAAATAATTTGAAGAGATAATCTTAAATTCTTACAATTATAATCATGCACTATAATGCATCCTTTCATACATGTTCTTGCTTCAGCTCGTGTGAACTCTTTCTTAGATGGTATAAATCAGTGAATTTAAATGAGAATATAAGGAGATGAATTAGTAAAAAAATGGTAGTGATAATCTGAAATAAAAGATTTATGTACCATCTTGCCTAAAAAGATCCTTTATAAGGATCTAATACACCTTTCCTCTGAAAGTAATTTGAAGAGATAATCTTAAATTCTTACAATTCTAGCCATACATTATAATACGCCCTTCCATAGTTTTACTTGGTCAGTGCATTTAAAAGAGAATATAAGGAAATGACTTATTTAAAAAATAGTAATGCTAATGCGAAATAAAAGATTTATATACCATATTTTGTAAATAGATCCTTAATAAGGATCTAAAATAATTTGAAGAGATAATCTTAAATTCTTACAATTCTAGTAATGTGTCCTTCTATAGTTATCCTTGCTTCAAATTGTGTGCACTTGTTTCTTTTTCATAACTCAATGAGTTTAAATGATAATATAAGGACATTATTTAATTCAAAAAATGGTAATGCTAATGGGAAATAAAAGCTTTAAAAACCTTCTTTTCTAAATAGATTGGAAACTGCTGGTAAGAAATCTTCTCATGGATTTTTATATCTCCGTCGAATAAACTTTGGACTTTTGAATATTTAAAATCAAATTACCTCATGCACCACTTGCACGTTCAGCGTTTACGAGTAACATATTATTACGCAATTTTATTTAACTTTACTTGTGACAAGTTTGTAAAGATGTTAGTTTGAAATAGATTTCTTCATTTGCTTCCTTATGTTCTAGAGCCCTGACATCTTTTACAATAGTGTGTTCTTGATAAAAATATGACAATTTTATAATTTTCAAAAATTAATTATCTTTTATTAGATTAGTTTAAATTAAATTTTGATTTTTATACATTAGATCCCTTTTCATATATTATTTCACTAATGTCCACATGCTCGGAATCTTTGTTTTGCTTTATTTATAGAGTTTACAGATTAAATTAAAGTTAATAAGCAATGTATGCTACTGTTTTTCACTATCAAATAATAGTTATACTGTGAAATCTATCAAATAAATTTTCTAACAGAACGGTTAATTGTATCTGGAAGATGCAGTGCATTAGCTCATTTAATTTCTGGCTTCAGAAAAATACTTTTATTTACAAAAACGACCATTTTAGATATCTGTTTTCGGTTCGATATTTGAAACTTCTCATTAATTTTCTTTGAATTCTCTTTGTTTAAAAATTCAAAGCTAATATCTGTTGAGTGCCTTCGAGTAAAATAGTTTCCATAAAAATATTGAACTGAATAATTGTTACTGTTGTACCAGAATTATTTACGAATCAGTCCTCGATCCAACAGATTGATTTATCGTACAGAACTTTATTGAATGTCTTTATCTTTTTCCATCAGTTTAAAATATCGAATGTTTGAGTTTCTTTGAATTTCTAATGCGGAATTATAAGGATTTTTTAAAACTAATATGGTATGGCTCTTACATATTTTATATTTTCATCACACAACGAAATTTCAAGTGTAACATTTTATTTTAAATATTGATAATAACTCAGTTTAAGATTTAACGGACTTTCGATTTCAAGGGCGTTCTTTTACCTCAATTAGTCTTCGAAATTCAGTATTTACACTATTTCTAGTTGAAACTTAATATGTCATTCTGAGGAAAGCTTAATAAACAGAATCTCCTAATAAGCTCGAAAGAAAGCATCGGGTAACAAAATGAAAATTCTATACTATTTAAATTATCTGGCTCAAGTTATTCATTTATAGCAATAAAAATGCATTTAGTACGAATTGTGTCTTCTGATTCATTTTTTCGTGTGCAACTGAACAGTGTAATAAACTTGAATAAAGAAAGCGCCATTTATTACAACGTTTTCTTTTTCTGCTATAATCATTTAGATATGATTTTTGCATTGAACATAATCATAGTACGTGTTTTGCGTCTTTATGTGTTCCATCGTAAAGAAGATTAAATGAGATAAAAATAAAGCAGTCGTTAACAGTATAATAAGAATTTCTACATTTTTCTTAAAGGCAAATTCTAACTGCATAAATTTCATGCTTTTAAAAAATAAGTTATGAAACGAGGCTCAAAGACTGAATTCAAGATACATTCATTTTTATAAATTCACTACCCATTAATAATTTCTGTACCATTTTCTTTACATTAATTTTTCACTTTCGGATATTTTTACAAAGATAATGCATAGGGCTCAGAAAATAAATCTAGATATCTTATACATATACTTTCATTATTAAAACTTTTTATTAGAACTGAACGAAATGATAAGCGATGCATTTTAATCATCAAGAGATTAGACTATAAAAAAAGCATCAGTTCGCGTAATACACATACTTCAAGTAATTATTTTTTACGCTGTTTTCATTGACTACGATCAACTTAAAGCAACGCGTTTCGTAATTAAAGTGTGTTCACTTTAGAAGGAAAAGAGTAATGATTTTTTGAAGAAATTTACTGAGTTGAAAAAAAGTTATTCTGTTGGAAACTACGTGTTTCGTCAATCGTGAACTAAGTTTCTTTTCTTTTTTCCTCACACTAGGCTTTGACTTAACGTTCAACTCAACCAAGTTGAAGAAACACAACCTTTTCCAATCTTTTCTCACACCGTTAAACTCGACTCTAGTCGTGCTGTGTTGGAGGTGTCGAAAAATGTGAGATATCTTTGGATCCTTTTTCTATTCCTCTAGACAAATGTCTCAGATTGACACCAAAGCAGCGGCAGCCAACCGGAAAGATTTAGTATTGCTTTGCTTTTAAGTTCTGATTTTTCTATTGACGGAATTGCGAGAAAGTACAGAGAAAATTTGGAAGTCTCGTAATAAGTTTGAGTTTCAAACTTTATGGATTTGTTTTTCATACAATTTCTATTATTGAAGTGGTTGCAAACAATTTCAAAATGTTCTCTCTAATCAACACAATAAATATTTAATGAAAAAATTCCTAGACATCCTCTAAAAATTAAAAACATATTATAAATGTGATTAAAATACCTATTCGTTTAGAGTATTTTAATTTGAGCCTCATGCTTTTACATTTCGGTTTCTGCCTCCAATTCTTTTATAAATAAAATATTTCTAAACGGAATATTTCAAATGAAAGCGTAAAACACCAATAAAATTGTATTTTCAAACTCTTTTTCAAAAAAATTTCTTTAAACAATATATTTAAAGAAGCATTTTTATTACTTACGATAAAAACCAGATTCACGAGGCCTATAAAACTTTTTTTTGGTTTCATCTGCCAAACATATTCAACGTTGTAAGACACATACGAAGTTGAATATTACATTAACAACAATTTACTGAAAACATCCCTTTTTATTCTTTAATCATGCAGAAGTTTTTCAGATTTTGTTGCCAATTTTAAGGAATTCTACATGACACATAGCAAGCTGAGTACCCGTTAAGCATCGCATTTCATTTTTCTTTCAATATCACACCAAAGCAAGGTGGCTTTCATTTTCACACGAAATTAAATGTTTTTCTGAATAATGGTTTTCTAAGTACGCATATTATGGTATCATCTTTATGTATAGCTTTTTTCCATATTTCCCTTGATGTATGCCTCCGTATATATTTATTTTTATAACGATTTGAAATACTATACATTTCCATCCAAGGATTAAACAGGAATTCGATTTTAATTGTATCAGACGATCTGAAGTGCTTTTCAACAAACTTCAGATTTTAAACAAGTTTTATTCCGAATTAGATATTTAGCCATAAAAACAGTCGCTGCCATTTTTCTTTCGTATTCGGCCTCAACATGTTGCCTATTTTAAGAGTTTTCTTTTACTCAGTTATATAACAAATTTTATAAAATGTGCTAATTTGACATGCATTTAACTGTATGAAATTCTTCATACATATTTGCTTCGTGTATTTTAGATTAAAAACACATAAATTCCTATTAAAACATATTTACTAATTAAATATAGTTTTATTTTCCTTGATCTATTGAATATCTTATTAATGATAAGATATATTTCATTCCTTCATTTTAAACATATGAAATTTTTCATTTGATATTGATTCATGTTTTTCATTCGAAGCCCCTGCTACCTCACACACAAAAAATATCCTCTCGTAACCTCAATTTTACAAAATGTTTGAAAAAAATAAGAAAAAACTTGCTAATGATAATGGTTGGCCTAATTTCAATATAATTGAAGTATAAAAATATTTTCTAGTAATTCATCCTTATCATATCCTCTCACGTAAAGTAGAGTGAAAAACAGGCAAATAAAGTTTAGAAAAAAGTATTTTTTTTTATTAAAATATATGGTAATTTAAAAAAATTCATTTTTTCTTCCCGGGGCCTAGACATGTTTCCTTTAATGAAATTTATAACTGAATGATTCAAATTCACAGAAGGGTTGTTATTGCTCCTTGATAATTAAATTATTTTCGCGAGCTTGTTAATATTGCATATTTTTCGTAATTACTAAAAAAACATAAATTAACTTTTAATATAAATTCGCAGAATTATTGATAATGCGAGGAATTTTATTTTAGCTTTTTAAATTACAATGCAGCCATTTAAAAAAATCCAGTAAGTAAAAGTAATTTTCAGCAGCCATAATTCTTCTAATAATTATTACTGTACCATAAGATAAAGAAGATTATAAAAGATTTTCCTCCCAGATTTTTTTTGTGGAATCATTACCCATATAGGTTATAAAAATATTACGGAACCAATATTTTATAATGATTATGGAAATACATTCTGTATTTGTTTCCAGTTTTCTTAAGAAACGCTCATAATGAAATTGAAAGTCACATTAAGCATCTGTAAGTTCATTTATTTTCTGGAGTTAGGAAAAGAAGATTTTTATATTCTCAAAGTGATACAAGAAAGTAAAACTTCTAATAAAATGCATTCCATAACTGTTCATATCTGAAAAAATAATATTTTATTCATCATTTATCTGGATTAAGACTACTTTTGCACATCCGGAATATTGATATTCATCTCAAGACTATAATTCAATGCTTGAATACGGATTTAATTGAAAATTATGATTTTTCGACTGCCTGACTCTTCTGCTGTTTCTCATGCCGCGTCTTTGAAGTAACGTGCTTGCCAGCCAACGCTGTTAATACCTATTCCACATTCGAAATATTAGTTTAATCATTTAACACATCTTTATATTCCAATTTCTGCCCATTATGAGTGTGCGTGTGTCTCTACTTTAATATATTCAATCAAGTGGCGTTGTTATTTTATCATTTCAGTCACACGTTATCATTTATATTCCCTTTAACACCATACTTTTGGCATAGAAACACACAAAAATGTGGAAACCTTATGATTATTTTCTTTTCCTCAGAAATTGAAAATATGACAAGATCCTTTATTCCAACTGCTTAAAGTATTTAAAAAATGTAAACGTTTTTAAGCAGTCAAATGAAGGCAAGTACAGAATAAATTAATATAATAAGTGCTAAACTGAAAATGATTGAAGTATGTTTGCTGAATATCCAAGTATGCAGATTTATTGAAAATACATATTTACCTATTTATAATATAATTGAATTAGGTAATACTTTGGAAGAAACTTTTTAGAATTTTTAGCTTCACTATTTTACTGATGATTAAAATTATATTTCATCTGAAAACTATTTCATCGAATTTAGAAACAAAATTTCTTAAGTCTTCAATTCTATTTTTTCAACCACAAATTGCATCCACATTTTCTTACCATATACCTCAACAATAAAGACCGGTATCAGATTCATATAAAAGTAGCAATCAAAGGAAATTAAGGAATTATTTTTTCCATACACCTATATAAATATTCAGTCAAACCAGTTGGAATAACAAACCATGGTACATAATATTAACATCTCAGGGCGCTTAATAGCATCGTAAATGAGACAGAAATTATCATGTAACTGCTTTATCTAATCCATTTCTGAGTTCATAATCAGTATTTAATCTAAACTCGTGAAATACTTAGACTTGAAACGGTGCACTAAAATTAAATATTCCTTTAACGATTTTAGTTCCATCTATCACTCTGAAAAATACTATCTCACATTAAATAATTAATCATGAGCACAAGCCACAATTTTGTCCTGTCTTCATATATCCCTCTCAAAAGTGTATCGTTTTAAAGTCTTGCTTTTCTCGCCTACGAAAGAACTCACATTAAATAATTAATCAGGACTACAAACCACAATTTTGTCCTGTCTTCAGATATCCCTCTTAAAAGTGTATCTTTTAAAGTCTTGCTTCTCTCGCCTACGAACGGAAGCTAACAAAATAATTAATCAGGACTACAAACCACAATTTTGTCCTGTCTTCACATAACCCTCTGAAAAGTGTATCTTTCTAAAGTCTTGCTTCTCTCGCCTACGAACGGAAGCTAACAACTCACATTAAATAATTAATCAGGACTACAAACCACAATTTTGTCCTGTCTTCACATAACCCTCTCAAAAGTGTATCTTTCTAAAGTCTTGCTTCTCTCGCCTACGAACGGAAGCTAACAACTGAGTAAAAAGAGATTATTTCGCCTCCTACATATTTATGAAATAAAAATAAAACATATAGTCTTTTGTAACACAATGAGACGTTTAACTGATGATTCTTCAAAATCAAACAGATCTATTTACTTATTTCTTATGTGTCACTTAAATCTTAAGACAAAAACTTTCGGATTTTTTTCCCCATGATTGAGAACAACTAACCTAAGGCAACGACTACTTGACATTTACTTTCACAAAAAGGTCTAATTAAATACTAATACTGAATTTCAAAAAAAAAACCGTGGTTTGTTACTGAATAATGGCCTTTTTGTTTATTTTTTCGATAACATTTAGATGAGTTAAATAGTACGATTCCTTATGCTCCTATTGAAGAACTCATTATTTCGAGTTCACGCGACAAAATGATTTTATTCTAAACATCAAAGTCCTAGTAAAAGCTCCATATAAATATTCGTATAAAATAGAATTACATCAAGTAAATTATAGACGAGATTTCAGATGCTTTTTTACTAGTTATCGTGTATCCATATGGTTTGTAAATCAACATAATTCAAGCAACAGAAGAAGCAGAAGCTTGAATAAACAACAATCAGAAGTTTATTAATTTTTTAAAAACTTTTTAAGGAAAAATGAAGGTCCTAGGAATTTCTTGACACGGTTTCTGAATTTATAATCTTCCTGAAATTCTACATATGTTTTCCTCGGAAGAAAGGATTTCTAGTGATTGCAATTATCTAACAGGAACCAGTTCTCTGAAACTGATACCCATCTTTTGTTGTTCAGCAAATCGGTTGTTAAAAGGGCACTTGCAAGGCTTGTGTCTAGGCAACACTCATTTTGAATTGCAATTTTATATTTCTTATTTCTTTTTTTCAGAAATGTATTTGTCTATAACCTATATTTCAATTTTTAATAGAAATATTCATCATCTTATACACTGATAAAATAGGAATTTTTATATTGCATATTACACAAATTACGTCTTAAGTCATTGTTTTTCATGATTTATTGGCAGTTATGAAGTTATTAAAGATTTATTCTTATTTTTGGTAAGCTACACCTTCAATTTAAAAAGTAAAAATTTTAAACATTATTCCAGCCTAGACAGAAACTGCCCAATTAGTAAGTTTTTACCTTCATTTACAGTGTTAAAAAAGGAAAGGATCTTGTTGCTAAGTTTAGCAACTTTGAATTTATTCGTAAAACGCAATTAACGACTTCAGACGCTTTCACATACAAAGGATTGAAATATTTGAAGGAAAAAATAAATTTTAAGGGGCCGCATATTTTTAAAAATGGAAAAATGTAAAGGTATCTGCTATTTAATAAGCACAAAAATGCCAAAATAATAATTTCACTTTTGTGTACAAATTTTGTGTTCTGAATAAAATGATCAGTTTGAATACCAGAAAGAATAGAATTGATTATTAAAGGAGGTTTTTTTACTGTAATCAATTAAATTAAAAATTGCATTTTGAAGTGATAGCAATATAATGAGAGGAATATGTAAACAAAGAATATTTGATCTTATGTCTTAAAAGTTCATTAAATGTTTAGCATTCAACTTTTTTCCCCATTAGTGAAAGGAAAATAATTTACTATTTCTTCAGTTATAAAATAATTTATGACAGCATGGATAAAATTTGTACTCGTATGCAAAATTCCTTGAAAATTCCTACTGTTTATTATAGGCACTTACTTTTCTATGTGCATTTGGGACTTGAACATTATTCTGGCTGTAGTGAATTAATATGATAACAGAATATAAAATAAATAATTGAATTTTTATTATTTATTCATAAAGTTGATTGAAAATATAAGAACCATTAATATGATATTAATATGAACATTAATATCTTAAAATTCAGATATTCAGCAGATATTTGAAAAAGTTCGATCATATAATTAGTACTAAAATATAAGAAATATATAATAATATCTTTTTTTCAAAAGGATAATATTGAAAAATTTGTTTGTTGATAGAATTATATTCAATATAATTGACATTAAAAAGACTTTTATTTGAGGCACCGCCTTTTGAAAATTCTTTATAAACCCGAAAAGACTTCAAAGCATAGGAAATTTGTTACTGACATACATTATATGATCAAAAGTATCCGGACCATTTCGGATTTTCACATTTTTAGACCAAAGGCCCCTGAATTTCGATCATGTAAAGAATAGACTTTAACTCAACTCTTGCAGTGAAGATTCGGCAAGGAGGGCATTTGTGGAGAAACCCTCAGCATTTTTTTCCTCTTAGAGGAAAACAGGAATTCTTCTCACTGATATGTCGATATCTTTCTAAGTCTTAATGGTATTAAACTGGAATTTTTATATAAGTTAAATTATATCCGGCTTGAAAGTTGTGTTAAAAAATTACGCTATGTCTCGCACAAAAGTATTTACTACAAATACTCATATTTCCTCTAATATTCACAGTATTAACTTCAAATGTTTATGAAATTCTTCTCTTATACATTGTCAAGTATTCTGTAAGTTTCGTATTATTTGGTGGAAATCTTGCATTTTATAAACAAAAAACATAGTGAAAATTTGGGATTTTTTAAGAAAACTTTTATATCTTCTAGAATATATTTGTTATTTTCACGAAAATGCATGAACACAATGTGCATGGTATGATATTAAGTAAAATCATTGATGAAATCTGTAACTCATTATCAGTTTTATGTGAAACGGGGTGAGCCCAGATTTTTTTCTCCTCCATCAATTTCTGGTCGGTCCCCTACTTGCCCTCATGACTGAATCTTCACTGTAAAATGCAAGTTTGAGTCTATTCTTTATATGGTAGAAATTCAAGAGCAGTTTGTCTAGCCTTTTTGGAGAAGTTCTAAAAAAATGAAAATCTGAAAGTGTTCGGATACTTTTGATGATATAGTGTAATACAACAAAGTGAAAATTTTATTTAGTATATTATCTGAAATATAAATAATTAAAAAAATGTAAATGTGAATAACGATTTATAAATGTTCTTGTTTTCAAATTTTGAATTTAACATTATCCATTCTAATTAAAGTCATTTTAAATAAAAAAAATGAATTTTAAGGTCCATTTTTTTCTTGCAAGACTCTAAAAAATGGTATCAAAATGAACAGGATATATTTTTGATAACAAAGTATTTCTTCCACAATTACAATGATATATTCTATTTTTTTAATAAAAATACTTTTTATGTACTTTATGTTGTATTAAAATGCTTGCTGAATGTTTGACTGTTGTTTCTATAATCTTGAGATTTCCAAAAAGATTATTGCTAGATTTATCATTATTTTATATATCAGGGAGAAATGAGATTATGAATTTCGCTTTTAATCCTTAACGAAAATTTACATAACAGAATCGTTTTTGAAAAAAAAGTACATTTACTTTGAAATAGAAACTCTGCAATATGGATTATTATGTAGTTCACTTTAACACAACACCGCAGTCTTTAGATCTCATGTGGCTCCTATCCGGTTTGGTAAAGATGCAGATGGACTTTATTGAGTTGCAAAAATAATACAGCATACAGAAGAATGTCAAGCGAAGAAATTACAAAGCTGATGTTTAGACATAGTATTGACAACAAAATAAAGGAATATACGAGGCGTTGCGTTTACGAAGGGCGAACTCAACATAGGATTATATATTTTTTTCTTTCCCCATCAGAATCTAGATCCTTCAGAGAATCTACAGGTATATTTTTCATGTTGAGTTCGCCCTTCTTTCCCCCCTCAAAATACACAAAGAATGATACCAAGCTGGCTGGAAACTGCCTTGAGAGGGAGGATACGAAGGCGAACTCAACACCCCCGCTGCTCCGCTGGATGATGCAATTCTTTATTTAGTTTGCTTATGACGCTTGTCCCGTGCATTGTTTTTTTTGCGTTATCGCAATCTTACTGTATGAAGCTATGGATACGGATGATAATGGATACTCCAAAAACTAATGAAGAAAGAGATGATTTGGAAGAAGGTGGAGACAAAAAAGAAAAGGAACTCTGGCGAAGAATACGTATCTCGACAAACGAATACAGTGTTACCAGCTCGTCAAATCGGTGAGCCATGTAGCTGTCAATGTTTCTCAAAAATAGGCCAAGATAATGTTCATCAGATTTTAAATGCTTTTTGGGAACTGGATAATTACAACCTACAAAATTCGTACTTATCAAAGTTGGTGATTAGCAGCGATGTTAGAAGGTCCTATGTAAGGGGAAGACCGAGTCGTACTTTACGGTGTCTTGAATACACTGTAGTAATAAACAATGAGAAATACGGTGTGTTCCGTAAAGCATTTTACAGTATGCATAGTGTATCAGAAAAACGAGTGCGTACTGCTATTAATAAAACTACTTCGACTGCAACTGTTGTTTCTGACCAAAGGGGGGGAAAAAGGAATCAGGTCGTAAAGTGCAAGGTGACAAAAATTCGCTAAGTGAGACATCCCGCTACGAAAATACCTTGAATACCTGTTTTGTTGAGTTCGCCCTTATGGAAAACTTCTCAAATGCGTTTTTCTGAAAACCACGAGTTCGCCGCAACGCCTCATATACAATGTCTTGATTATCACGGTGTTAATGAAAGGAATAATGATGAATAAAGATGATGACGAACAACATGAAAAAGCTTACATCAATGCACAAGTTGTTGAGTAACGTAGAAAAGATGGGGAGCCATTGCGTGTTAAGTGTCGAATGTAAGGATTAGGTAGATTACTATTAAAGAATTATGGAAAAGGAAGGATTTAGCATGTTCACAGTGTATTGAATGCAGGATAAGTTAGAATGATTGATCAAATGCAGTTGAGTAATTATTCCAGTCGGATTATGTTTCAATAGTCTATTATGAATTTAATCATATTTATTATTCTTTTTCTTGAAATCGGATTCTCAAGAACTCTTTGGTACCACAGAGTAGTTCACTGGAGATGCAGGGAGTTTTTGCGCTTTTTGAGGAAGTTCGTAGCAAATATTTCTTCACTTTCTTCCCTTCTTCATTCAGTGCCAGCATGATATCCACTACATAGACACGTTTACATTGCCAAAGGATACTTACTTTCTGAAACAAACTGGAAAGTGAAAAGTTCATCATGTATATGAATGTCAAACATATTTCAAGAGTTAATTTGTGAACACGTAGCAGCTTCTTATCGAATCTAAATATTAAAGCGAATTTAGGTTTTGGTTATTTTTTGTTTTAATCTTTATAACTTAAGGATTCTTATATGTCGAGGAGAAAAAGGACCATGAGCTTCTTAAGTTGTCATCTTATTATCACAGTATCATTAATGTAGTTTCACTCCAATCAGATTTTTTCTTAGTGAATGCTTTCGTAAACAATTCAGTACTATACTAATTTTAGAGGACGAAGTAAAAAAGGGTAATTTTTAATGTTAGCAGAAATCTCTCCATTCAAAAGTCATTTTAAACTCTTCAAAATGTAACTCGCATTTTTGCACGAAATTCT
The DNA here is from genome assembly GCA_013235015.1 of Araneus ventricosus. NCBI lineage: Eukaryota > Metazoa > Arthropoda > Arachnida > Araneae > Araneidae > Araneus > Araneus ventricosus. The sequence continues at coordinate 59,097 of BGPR01004302.1, read as the reverse complement.
GTGCAGTGAAAACTCCTATCTGTTCGGGTCCACGGCTCATTTTAGAGGATGTAGAAGAAAAACGAAAAAAAAAAAAAAATAATAAATCGCTTAAAAATTGAAGATGTTTTATTCCTTTAGATTTTGATTGACTAGCAAAATTATATGCCCAGTTTGTGAAAATTTTTCAATGATTCTAATTAATTCAAAATTGAAGGAAAATATGAATCATAAAAAATAATTTAAACAAAATTAAGTGAAAGGGGATTTTTAAACTTCAAATTCTACTCTTAAAAAATGCAATTACTTCTTACTTTTCAAAAACTATTAAATCGTATACGAATTTGACAAATATTAAAAGAAATTTTATAAGTTTAAATTTAACTTTAAAAAATACATACTCACTTTCAAAAAATTACAAAACTCTTCATAGTCTATTTCTCAAATTTCATTTCTGTCCACCATTTCAAATGGAATCATTTATAAAGTCTATAAATCTTCAAAGAGTGTCTTTACAGTTAATTAAAAGAGCGAAAAACACGTTCTCTAAAAAGAACAGAAAACTTAAAAATGATATTTTTAAAGTGACAGGTGTCAGAACTCTTAACTTTTCATTTCATTCCGCCATGATATAGAAATGGAAAGAAAAAAGAATCAAAAGTACAATTACTAGAAGAGTGAAAAAGACCAGCGATTTATCCTGTCAGTTTGGTATTACAGATAAAAAACAAAGGACCTTATCTACTTCAGTGAAAAACTTTTGGTATCACGGGCAGAGGGAAAAATCAATGAGAAAAGAGATTTTTTCCCTCAATAACTTGACTCGACACGCAATGTTCGGTTTCCCAACGGACCTACGATTTTTTAGGTTTCACGTCATTTTTACTTTTTAGTTAGACTGCGATAAAAGGTACGTAAAAGTGAAAAATACCTTATCGATTTTATACAGAAAAGAACGGGTAGACACTTATAAGTGACGGGATATCCGTACAAATTGAATTTTCAGAATGATCTCTAGATCCAAACTTTATGTTTGAGGAAGTCACTTCGATCAGTTTCGCTATTTATTTCTGGCACGTTTCTTTGCAAAATATCGATTTATCAATTTAAAATCGAGGATGAACTTATTTCTGAACAGAGATTAAGTTTTAGTATTTTTCCTTTAATTTCATTGAAGTATCATGAATGTCGTGAGGTATCGGCGTCACGTTTAGTTGAAAGTGATTCTTAATGATCAGAACTGGAAACTGGATTTTTAGGAGCTATAATTTTATTAAGGAACTTTCGGAAGGTTCTAAGCACTTTAAATAAAAATAGAGCTTGCAATTTGATTTAATAACATTACAATTTAGAGGCGCAATGTTGACACCTAAAAAGAGCGGAAAAAGTAAACGCAGTAAAAGCCTATTGTGTAAATTGTATAAAAGTTACCGCTAAAGTATGAAAACCTAGTAATGTGCATACTGTCTAGATAGTCTGCAGATTAAGTGGGCCGATCCGTTAAAGTACGGAAAAATGTTTTATTTCTCAAATTGACTAGCTAATATGTATATTCCCTAGATAGTTGGCACAATAACTACTAGGAACTTATTAAAGTGAAAGAAGATATTTACTCGAACAACAACGTTACTGTATACTTAAATAATTACTTAGACAAGCAAATCAGTAATGCTTGATACTACTTATTAAAAAATCAAGTTGCATTTTTATTACATTAAAAAAACCAAGTTATATTTTTATTACATTAAAAATTCAAGTTATGCTTTTATTTCATAAAAAAATCAATTTATATTTTTATTACATTAAAAAATAAGTTTTACCGCTAATAAAAAGATTTTATATAAAATATATTGACGCCTGTGGGAAAATAATCTGAAGTAAATTAAATTTAGATGTCCAACTCACAGAAAGTAAGACAGAGAAACAAATTTTTGCACAACGATATAGGATATTTGTATTTATTACTTTCCCTATTCTTGAACAGACTGTTTGTTATAAAATTTATATAATATATACAAGTTAATGTTTTCACAGCAATCAATTCCTGTATGTGTTTAGTTTGTTTAAAACTGCAGGATTCGAGAAGTCGAGTAAAATTATTTTTATATAAACTTTATTCGAGAACTTTATTTTATTTAGAATAGGAAAAATTTAATACAACTAAAACACTGTGATAATGGTAAAATATAAATGCATACTATTGCTTTTAACCCTCCGACTGTGTAATTTTTTCAAATCACTATTTAGATGCAAAGTTTGTAAACGTGTTCAAATACCGTTGAGCCAAGAGTGTTGTTATTTATATGCAAAGCGTTATTAGTATTATATGAACCAACGCTTACTGGATACAGCAAAAAATAGGTATGCTTCCAAACCGCGAAAATCGTGGGATACTAAGTTAGAGGATAAATAGAAAACTATAAAATCGCTATAACAATATATGAAATTTCGTTTTTTTATATATTTGTGCCTGTTAAGGCAAGTAGCGTTATATAAGTTTAACTAATTTTTGCATTTTTATATAGTTATATTGACATTATGCACATTTAATAAATTTAGATATGTATCATGATTTTTATTCATTTGACAGTGCAATTCGTTTCATTTGAATTTAATAGTAATGCATTTTAAATTTTAATACACGCATTACTTTAAGTATGTAATTTAAAACTTCAAACGAGAGAGAAAACCCATAAATATGCACATCAATTTGAACAATTTCAAGCTACGAAAAGGTAGTCGGCTTGTCTAAGAAATTCAAATAATATTTGTATTTTAAAACTGCTTAAACCAGTGTGACGCTTTAAAAATTATTTAAATGACTTAAAATATAGAAAATAATCCTAGCCTCAATTAGTAAACTATCAACTACTAATTAAAGAGCGAAATATATTTTTTACCCATTACCTAGTTTCCTTATACGTTCATTTTTCTAAGCACGTCTTTCCTTCAATCTGAGCTTAATTCTTGCGTTTTCTTATGCGAAAATATGAGTAAAGTAAACATATTTTGCGCTTCATAAAATTTAAAGCAAAAGTAGTGATTCATGCCTCCCATAGATAATAAAAGCAATTTCTAGAATGTGTTGAAAAGCGACAGTGTTATGAATATTACATGTACCTTCTTTTTAAATGCATGGAATTCATTATAGACTTGTTATTCATTTGAATATTTTAATACTTTTCAGAAACCTTTAATTTTGAACTTACGTGTTTGTAAGATATTCGAAAGAAAATCATGCAAAAATTAATGAGGCTACGTATTTCAAACTTTCCTTCTACTTTGAAATAGGGCAAAGAAAAAAGCAGCGATGATTAAAAATTAATAAGCGTGTTCTTCTAAAAAGATTCTAAAGTAAGAGTAATAAGGAAATGTAGAGAAGTGTCTCGAATCTCCAAACTTGCTAAAATTTTAATTTCCTATAAGATATTCAGTACGACATAGGTGTTTTCAACGAATCTCTCTCCCTCTTGTTTATTTTATTTTAAAAATTCTAATCATTTCGTTAGGTTTTAGTTATTTAATGCCATGGAACAACATACACATTTAAAATTCTACTTTTCAGATATATTTTAATGCTACTACATAAATTTCAATAAAACCTGAATGTAAAATGTCACTTTATTAATTCATATATTTCATATCTTAATTGCTTTCATGGAAAAATTAGTTCATTATGATTATATTGCCTGCTATTTGAAAATATAAATTATTTTTATATGTTTTAAAAAATATAGAATATCCTCATGAGTACTATTGCATTTGAATTTCCTATTTCTTATGTATATTTCAAAAATAAAATTACTTGCAATAAATTTTCTATCCTATTTAATTTTTCACAGAAATATTTTTAAATGCAAATTGATTTCATCAGTTAATGCAATTTTTTAGAAGTAATTTCTCGTTTTGTAAATAATCTTGGCGTAATCTTCAGTTTATAAATGCTTCCCAGCAGAACTTTAATTTGGAAATGGTTTGAAAAATAATCAGTTCAGATACAATTCATCAGAAATTTTATGAACATTTATTTGTATTTAATGTTGCAAATGTATTCTTAATGATTTCAAAGTAATATTTTTATGCTGAAAACTTTTTTAAGTACAGAAAATATTACATAATTAAAGACAAAACTGTTTCATCGATACCTCCATAAGCTGCTTTTATAAATGTCTATTTACTTGAAAAATACATTCTCACATTTACAGAATTTAATGTTGACGTCTTTTGAAATATCGTTTTGATAATGCACAGTAAAGCAGCAAGATCTGACTTCATATCTTAAATTTCAAAATATTTACTTATTAATTATATGAAATTGAATATACCCTGAAGAAAGAATCTTGTAAAATCCATTGATTTTGCTATCGTTTTGAACGCGGCAATCATCATACTCATTTTTATTTAATAAGGGAAAAAGTGGATATTTTCACATTTTTCATGCTTCATCCAAAGTAAAATTTTTAAAACAGCGTTAATCTCTAAATATAAATGAACAATTTTATAATTTTATTTAGAATATCAGAATCGTTTATAGATTATGGAAGCCTGCCTTAAAAAGAGAGATGCGCAATAAGCTTTTATTTCCTTGCGAATTCACCAAGTATTGATTCAAAAATAATTATTAACGTAAAGTAATACCACATATAAAGATTATATTGATCTGCATTTTTGTTGGTCTTTTATTTATTTACATATTCATATGTTTTTACCGTTTAAAGAGACCGATAAATAAGCTTTAAGATGCATATGACGCCAATGCTTACATTAGAATAAATAAAGGAACTGTCTTGAATATGTTCTATGTAGGTTAAAAAAAAGAAATATCAATGAATGAAAGCAAATATAATATATTGAATGTGTCTTCCGGTGGCTACTGGAAAGGACATTAATTAATTTTGAATTAAATATGCTTCTTATTTTATCAGGAACGATGGCATTAATGAAAGGACAGAAAGAAACAAAGTATTACTATCACTATGATAGCAAAACTTTGATAAAAATGCCTCCATGATAATTGAAAAAATGTTTTTTAATAATTAATGGAGAATAGATCAAAAACCATTAAAATACTTCAAAGAATGGGATTCATTTGAACTAATTTTATAATTGGAAAAATATTAAATGCAAACGTTTTATATTTAAGGTTAAAAAATTATTTGCATATTCATCAAAATCAATTCTATTTAATATAAAATGAAGTGAGATACTAGATTAAATAGATATTTGGTTATTTTAATATTTTAAAATTAAATATATATTTGTTTTTTATATTCAAAGTATCCACATAACTTTGAATTTGCATTTTTATTTATTCTTGTAGATAACATCCATGAACCTACTTTCTTGTTTTCCAAATTTAAATAACTATTCGTTATTGTTAAATGTTGGGATATTAACACAATATATTATTCCGAATTTTTATAAAATGATATTCTCTTTCAGCTTTTATTAGAGTTGAAATTTTAATTTTATTCACCTTTAAAAAAAGAAATGAAAAATTATATTGTAAGTATTCTCTTACAATTGACGAAATAATTAAATTTTTAACGTGAGAAACAAATTGAATTAGTAAATATTTTAATTTCATAAGTAGACAAACATCGATGGAACCGCCAATAGAATAGCATACACGCGTCTTTCGATGGCTACAAAAATGGAAATTAATCGATTTTTGAATTAAATATGCGTCTAATTTTATCAGAAACGATGCCATCAGTGAACAGAAAAAAAGGAACAAAATATTACACGAACTATGTAACGACAAATAGCGCCATAATGATTGAAAAATCTTTTTCCTACTAACCATTAAAGGACAGAGTAAAAATCAATAAAATATTCCTAAAAATGGGAGAAGAGGGGAAAGAAAAAATATCCAGCCATTTTCTATGCATCAGTGTTCCATAAAATTCTGATGTTTTTCATTATTTTTTTGTTCCATCATGCTTCGAATGCAGTTTCATCTCACAGGGTGTTCAAGAAAACGGGAAGAAAATAGAAAAGAGATTACGGTTCATTCTCTTATCCTGCATTTCATGAAATCGCATTTCGTTTTTGTCGCTTTATATTCAGTAAAAGTTACGAGGAAGAACTCAAGAAATTGGGTTCTGCGTTATTGTTTATTCCATTATTGTTTTAATATATTTGCTTCTCTGCAAAATAAGTCACGATGTTTTTTTTTCAGGATTAAATTGCTCGTTGTTTACAAATGTCTGAAAGTAATGGATTAAATAATTCTTTAAAAGTTTGTTCTCGAAAGATCTGGAAGGAAAAGGAGATTAATTTCCATGCAGGATATTCAATATTAAATTTTATTCTTGTTTTGAATATTTATGTACCCTTAGAGATTTCTTCAAAAAATGTTTTTTGTGAAAAAAATATGTATATAACAAACAAGGATACACAAATCATAATTTTGTTTTATATGACCCAAATTTGGTTTTCAAATGTTTGTAAGGTTCGGAGAGTTTTAGTCACCCAAATGAAGCAATACATTCTCTTTGAAAGGAAAAATAAATCATTCCATCCAGGATCGAAATTGAGGACATCAAAAAAGTATAAGCTCCTTCAAATGCAAAATATTTCCCAATGATCTTTCGTTGGCATCCAAATCGACTAATTATATCCAATAATTTTAGATTCAGGAATCAGTTACAAGAGTTTAAAAGTGAACGGTTTGAAAGTCAAAGAATTCATATTAAATTTTATGTACAAATTGGTTAATTTAATTCTTAGAAAAAATTAATCAAAATGGTTTAAAATTTTATTGACAACCCTCTTCCATCAGTTTATTTTAAGAGATATTTCAAATCCTTCCTATATTTAAAAAAAGAAAAATAGGTGGAAATTTAAAAAGAAAAAGAATTAAAAATAAATATATAAAAACGAATGCTGCAAATGATTGAACCTCTGATTATAGAAGAGCCTCCAACATTTCTGAAGCATTTTTGCACGGAACACACACATAATACTCACAACTACTATTATTTAGAGAACCTGCCTCTCTTTGCTAGACATACACTGACATAATGCGTCTCCATCACAAATAATTGTTCAGATTTTCAACCAAAAATTTCAAATCGAATTCTTTCAGCTTGACAGAATTATATCAAGAGGTTGTTCATATATAAAATTCTACATTTCCTAAATTAATAGGATTTTAGTCACAAAAATATAACTTAGAACGAAGTTTGAAATTTTACATACTTTTCTTCCTTAAAAAATATTTATGTTCGCTTATTTTAGTTTGTCTCATTATACGCCAAGAGATCTCTCTGTCTTTAAACATGTGCAAAATCAAATGATTAATGATGTTCCTACCTTTCCTCCATCGTATGCTTCTCAAGGGATGGCCAGAAACTGCACAGTCCACATTCACTTCATCTCCAGTCACTGCTGTTATGTTATCCATCGGGTGAATATATGGCGGACCATACACGGATAGACGAGCAGAATGGCTAATAGCCCCAATCTCGTTTCTGGCGTGGCATGAGTAGATTCCACCATGTTCAGATGTCACAGCCGAAATATTAATAAAACTCATCAGAAGGCCTTGCGAATCCACAAAGTCTCCTATTCGTACACCAAGGCCTTCAACAACTGGACGACTGTAAAGCCTCCAAGAAACTTGGGGCAGCGGGTTGCCAGTCACTAAGCAACGGAGGGATGTTTTAGCACCTGGCCGAAGAAGTCTCTCTGGAAATACTTCTCGAAACTCAGGAGGATCCTCTGAGAAAGAAAGAAAATATCAAACATTATTAAGGTTCTTGAATCCTCCAAATGTTTAAGAGCATATATTAAATTCGGCCAAAAAGTATCAGGAAACTGATTATCTTTCACGAATTAAGTCAAAAATAAATTATCCGTTCCGATAAAAAGTTCCTATTTTTATACAAAAATTTTGTTTATTGAAGAGGTAATCTTAATGTATTGGATCCTGAATAATTACTTCAAATATCTTGTTTAATCACTTAAATCTTCATATTTGTCAGGTCAGTGAAAGGTATGCGCCCATTTCGTGTCTAACAAATGTAATACTCATGCTGAGACAATTTTGATAGAAATTTCTAGTTTCCTCCTGTGTGTTAATAAGTTATTGTAAAAATACAATGATCTTAATATAAACTTCATTGTTGTTACTAAAAAAATCAGAATTCCGAATATTAGAAACTCAGCAATTATTTGAATAATTGCATTTCACATGCACAGATTCAGATATTAATTATTTGAAGGACCCATGGTAGAACAATCAACCAAGAACGGCATGTTTTTTGAAAAAACTAATTAAAGTCATTTTTTTATAATTTTCGCAACCTTTTCTATTTTTAAATACATAGTTCAAAGTCATTGCTAAATATGAGTTAATCACTCTTGGAGTGAATTCTGAAATACATATTTGACTTGTTGGCCAGTTGGATTATTGAGAGAAACTCTTCATCTGGATTTGAAAAAACGAAAACATCGTAGAGGTTCTAATCCCACTTCGTCTAGTCTACCTAGACAAGTCCTTGAGAAAAGAATTCGTGATAAAAAAGTATCACATCTTCTGTTGGTCAAAACAACCAGGAAACATGCAAGTACCTCCGAAATAAGAAGTCTGATTTAGCCTCAATATATGTGGAAGTTTGCCTTCCTGAATAAGTTTCTTGGAAACTATCCCCAATCTGTGTTTTGCTTGAAGTAAAATATCCAACTGCCATCAATATTCCAGCGAGGAGGAGCACAGTCAGAGGATGGATCCCATAACTTATGGCCTGTTTATGCCATGCCTTAATCAACAAGGAACTATTGTAAGCGTCATGGTTATATCGGAATAAAATATTCACGATTCAAATAAAGAAAAACTGCTTTAACAGTGGAAGAAAAAGTCCAACTGAAAGCAAACATTTGATAGTGGTAATACGTTGCATATTTTTCTTCGTGTTTGGATTGAGGCAACTATATTATTATTCTTTCACGATGCCTCGTTGACCTTATGTCTATATTATATTTGTATTTTTAAATTTCTATTTGTTGTTAAATTTCTATTTGTTGTTAAATTCATATTTATTGTTAAATTTCTATTTGTTGTTAAATTTTTATTTGTTGTTAAATTTCTATTTGTTGTTAAATTTCTATTTGTTGTTAAATTACTATTTCTTGTTAAATTCATATTTATTGTTAAATTTATATATGTTGTTAAATTTATATTTGTTGTTAAATTTATATTTGTTGTTAAATTTCTGATTTTTTGATGAAAGAAACATTTTATTATAAATACACAACATCTGTCTTATGACTCATGTAATTCCTCTTCAATGAAGATATTAAAATTTATTATAAACATATCGGAATTTATTTTTAATAAAGCAAAATGCATTAACGCTAGACGTGATATTTAGCATAATGACGAAACTGAAAATCTCATCAATTTCTATTCTTTGCATTTATTTATTTAATTTCCCGAGAGATACTATTAATAAACATTTTCGATGCTTTTCAGCGATTTAGATTTTAAGTGGGTGTATAATTATAAATTTTTAAGATGTATGGATTGCATTGCGAAACCATTAGAATTAATGCTAATGAAGGGGATATTTTGGGTACTCTACATTACTTAAACGATCATTGAAAAGGAGAACGTGCTCAAGTATCCATTTAGGATTCACTTGCTCAGAAAAGGTGTGAGACTCATTCCTCTTATCAGTTGCCAAATATAATTGACGAGCTGAGTTATA